>PVKN010029951.1:0-12863 GCA_004027915.1 Capromys pilorides
TTAGACAGAATGTCACTATGTAGTTCAGGCTCCTTTGAAGTCACTATATACTCCAGGGCAGCCTCAAACTCACATCAATCCTGCCTCATCCTCCTTAGGGCTAGGATTATAAGTGTGTACTAATATGCCTGGTTTCCCTTCCCCTTTCCTATATGTCTTATATTACCATTGAGAAATGAGATTAAAATAAAGATCTGCTCAACTATAAAAAAATTAGCATGCTATATTTTCTTCATAGTCCTCAATATTGCAGAAAAAGATCTGAGACCTTACTACATTGACAAAACCAGAAACCTATCCTGGTCATGACTATGAGCGTTTTTCTTTCTTCTCATGGTTCCTCAAAGACTAGGTGCTCTATTTATCTTTTGTATTTTGAAAACAAGAATTGAGAACTGGTCTTTCATCTGTGACACAGAAAGCTACTCGGTTTACTCTTTCCTTAGAAGAGTAGGAGAGATGAAATGGATACTGGGAGACTGAATTGTGGATGTGAACACAATGTTATACATACACTGAAAAGTAAATTGCAAGGAAAAGAGAGGTAAGGTTGTTTTTCCAGCCCATGCTTGTATACTTGGTGGCCAGAAAGCACTTGGGCCAAGCAGGTTGCCATACAGGAAGAGGATTTGCGGGGCAGTTACATTCAGCGGTGCAAACTCCCACTCAGCAGTTTTAGTTACCTCACAGTATGTACAGCTTTGCATGAAGCCAGATACCTCATTTGAATCTATTGTCATAGGGCCAGTGAGATAGCTCAGCAGACTAAGTGCCTGCCTAATCAAGCAGAGGAACTGGGGTTCGATCCCTGGCACCACATGCTGTGCCGGCACTGCCCCTGGGCATGCCGATCTGGCCACCAAGTCTGGAAGTGTCTGTAATCCCAGTACCGAGGAGGCTGAAAACAGGAGGATCATTATGAGTCTGATCTGCTTAGAGAGACCCTGTGCAAAAAAGAAAAAATTCTACTAGTATATATTAGCCAGTGTGCTCCTAGAGGAACAGTATGAAAAGGTCTCATAGAAGAGTGTCCCTACACAAATGTTCTCAGATCTACAAAACATCTACAAAATTTTCAATAGCCTTTTTCAATTCTGAGAGCCATATCTGTATTAATATCCCAAACATAAGGCAACATTCCACAGAGTAAGATGCTAGTTCGAATGCTATACAAATCACGTAGTATATTGGTTTTTGGCTGGGCGTGGTTATTATTTGTTTCATTGTCCTAAGAAATGTTAAAATCTCCAGCATTGTTAGGTATTTTGGTGTTAGGCAGACCTGACAGATAGCTTGTTTATTAATATACTTCGCAGGCAGTGACTATTTTGATACCAGTATGTTGGCCAAAATCTGTATTTTTGATATGGAGTGATGACAATTTGTATAGAAAGAAATATATTCATGTAAAATTGAAGCACACTTGAATAAACAATATGAATGCTTGAATAAACAACGTTGTTGTTTATTTCTGTTTAGATGTATCAAATTTTTTTTTTTTGTACTGGGGTTTGAACTTGGGACCTTGTGCTTGCCAGGCAAGTGCTTATACCACTGAGCTATCTCCCTGGCTCCGTCCTAATGAATAGTCTTGACTATTAGAACATTTCATATGTTTATAATAAATGTTCATGCAAATTCTATAAGTTAGAGTTCATTCTTGGAGAGATCTTAAATATCTAATACCTTGAAAAATTGCCCAGGATGTACATTTGGTAGCGTAGTCCACACTGTAAGGACTCATTTAGCCACCCATTCAAGAATTATTTATTAAGATTCTGGTTTGTACTGCTCTAAACCTTAGGAATAGAAATATAAATAAAATACAACTTTAAGGTTCCTATATCTAGAAATACGTAATTGGAATATTAATTTTTGTTGTGTGGGTTCTGAAATGATTTAGCTACATTGATCAGTCATATATGAAAGATAAGAGAGTGTATAAATTGTGAAGAGAGTTTCAAGTTGTCTTTGGAGAACAAATTCTGGTGTAGATCTGAGCAAGGTTGGAAGAAGCAATATACTTTATTAAAGAATTGATTTCTGACTTACATTTTGCCTTCAGGATCATACACTACTTGCTTTAAAACAATGGGAACCCCACCCACTCTCCAGTTTTCTACAGTTTTTTGCGCTTTGGGAGTTGAGAGCATCTTTAGTTTAAGAATAAAACATCTCCACAACCCTGATATCCTTCAGCATTTACAGTGTCCTTGTAAGACAGGCTAGATGAGCAGTGGTTTCACATCTAAGTTACAGACTGACTTACTAGTAGAAGTAGAGTAAGTCTTGCCCAATATCACATGACAAACAAGCAAGGATTCTGTTTGTTTCTCTACCCACAACCAATTAGTCACCAAACTAAAGTTTTCTCAGGTAGACAACTTTCCACTGTTTCCCTTGACAACATTAGGAGTAGCACACATGCATTGCTCTCAGAAAATTTTGGTACTGTTTTTCCTGTCTGAAGCAGGCTGATGGTAAGCAGTACAGGCTACAATCAATGAATATCTTTCCTGACATTTCTAGTTCTCCACTAGAAGTTTTGGTTTTGAAAGGAGAAAATCTCTTTGGAGCAACAAGTGCCACAGAAGAGTCCTCCAACACCCAATATTGCACAACAATGAGAGTGTACTATATTCTTCATTTATAGCCTATTCATAGTGCATTAAAATGATTTTTTTCTCAGCCACATGGTTTACAATTAAGTTTATCCAAGCCACATCAGCTTTTAGATCTTCTTTATTTTCTTACACCATAGGCCTTTAAGTAGGAGTTCAGGAGAAAAATGGAAGGATAGCTAGGTTGTTAAAAAAGTGAGAAGAGCTAGGAGAATGAGCACTGGTAGGCATAACCAGAAGTGGGGTGTAAGTGGAGATTGAGGGGAAAGTGGCAGATGCAGTGTGTCTTCCATAGGTGTCAGCATTGCATATATTCTTGCTTCTTCTCCGGGAAGAACAATTCTCTTTACACCCTTCCTTCACCTCCGAGGTTATATAATTCAGCCTGTGATCTTTTTGGAGGTATAAGTATGTACTAGAAATTTCTTAAAATATACTTGATCAGAAGAAAAATGATTTTAACTTGTATATTTATATAACAAATAGTATCCTACTGATTAAGCCCTAAAATTAAAATCCCAATGAGGACTTTTTCTTCAAAATTATATCATGGTTTATTACATGGCAGATATTGCTTCTAATGAGTTAGACCCACACAATACCTTTTAATAGGGAACTTAAATTATTCCAGTGGGCGGCTGCTTAGCAGCAGAGGTTAGGGCAGACAGATGGCTTTGAATCCTCGCTTTTGCATAGCTTTGTGACCTTGCAGAAGGGCTTTAACCTATTTTAATTTATGTAACTTATGCAATGGGAAGGATTTCTCCCACTTAGAGACATTACGAGGAGTAAATGCAACATATCATATAGGGTAATGAATAAAAGAAGAGGTGAAACCCTGTTAGTTTTCCTCTACTTTCCTCCACCCAGGTTTGAGGGTTAGCTTCAGTTTTACTGAATCACTTTACAGATGGACAAATAAAAACAGAATGAAGCATTTCCCAAACTTTCCAGAAGAATTATGTCCTATTAAGCTTCCAATTTGCTTTTTTTTCTACTGACTGTGTTAAACCCGCATTATAGGCAACTCTGTAGGAGGTTGGAATCTTATTTGGGGCTGTTGAAAGATGCTGATTTTGTGTCAGTTTGACATTTTCTAGGGTTCTATGGGAAAAGTACTTGATCTACTTTGAACTCTTGTGTTGGTGAGTTGTGTGATGCTGATTAAAGCCCATTAGACAACCCAAGGCTTTGATGTTTCCACAATGGTTGGGTTTTGCTTCTTTTTAAGTATTTACATTCTTACTTTTATTGTTATTACCTGTATACTTGTTTGTTTCCACCACCATATAGAGGCTGGAGGTGCATCTTTCTTATCAGGTATCCTGAACAGTATCTTTTTCATTGCCTGTTATCCTGCAGGTTAGAAAACCCAGGCTAGATTTTGTTTGAGGTGGTATAACAATGTTGACATTCATAGTAGAGCTCGTAATCAGTTAGTGAAACACACCACTCCATACTCACAACTTTCCCCTCCAGGATGTTGCCACCAGAAGGAAATAACGTGACTGGTCTGATCAATAGCACCCTTCTCAAATGGGCTTTAAAGTTGAAAGATTCCTTTGGAACATTGTGAAAATAGCCCCTGTCTGATTCATACATGTTTGCTTATTTTCTCTTTCTCATTATTATGTTTCATAAGAACTAGAAAATTTTTATCTTGTTTTCTATGATATCTACTATACAAAAGTAGTTCTTAGACATGGCAAGACTTCAACATATAGTCATAGAATAAATTAAAATGAATATACAGCAAGTTATCATTTCCTCCATTCTGGCTATCTGTAGACCAAGTGCTCCAGGAATATGAATATACCTGGTTTTAGGTGTTTTCATGACCAGGTTAGTGCGACAAGAAAATTCTTACATCTCTTCAGAGCCAGAAGAGACTGTGAAGACCATAAAAATACCATTCACAGAAGTTATATATTATTACAGTTATCTTTCTTGACCAATAGAAAGATCAATATAGATTCTGTTGTATAATGCAAATGCCTAGTTGCCTTCTTAACATTTCAAGTAACTCTCTCTAGACCTAAGAGGCTTAAATCTCCAAGGAAGGGGAGACTTGAGACATAAGCCGGCTGTGATTCTGTGTTAGAATTACTTTATGTGCTTTAAAAGCCTAATATTGATGGTAAAGCACTCTCCTCAGAGAGTTTTAAAAGCTCCAAGGTAAATTGATCATCTTTAGGTTTCAATTCTGATATCTTCTTAAATTTTCCATGATGAAGTAATAGTTTTGAAAGCTAGGTGATAAAGGAGTGAGAAAGTTTACAATGTATTGAAATCCAGGCCTAATGAACTTGATCATTCAACTTGATTGCAGTGAAGGTAACTCACTACATGAGAATGAAAAGACAAGAGCTCTTTGTACTTCCTGACCTGGCTGTTTGAAGCTGGAATTTAGTGTGAAAGAATGGCGTCAGAAACATCCTGAAAATGTAAGATCAGGTGGTCTATCTGCCTGTGAAAAATCATGGGAGAGCTCTCAGGCCCTGTGAGAATGTCAGACTTCAGCTCAGGACACTTGTAATAGGCTGAGAGCAATGCCATGGAGCTGATCACCAGAGGGGAAAAATGGATGACTCTGGACAGAATTCCTGCTCCCCCATATTCTGCCTGAGAGCAGAAGAGCAAGAATATTTCTGAATGTTGTGGGAGAGAAATTGTGTAAGGACTGAGAGAATAAGGCTTTTTCAGGGACAAGGTGCTATGGTTTCTGTCTGGTCATCTCCAAAAAGCCTCATGTAGCTATGGGAGGGACTTCTAGAGTTTGTGACTAATTCATGATCCAGTGCTGAGCTCATGGGTGTAAATGCTGCTGGGATTATGGGTGTGAGTACTACACTGAGCTTGAGGCAGATAGCCTGAATGCTATTTTGTTGTTTTCCACTGCCACGAACTGCTCTCTTTTGCCATGTGCCACTCTGCCTTGGAGCTGAGTATGAACTGAAACCTCCACACACTGTGAGCTAAATAAACCTTTTCATCCTTAATTTTGAATGTTGGGTATTTTTGTCCTGGCAATGAGAGAAAGGTAGCTGAGACACAAGGTAAATGACAGAACTTCTGAGGCAGACTGCCTGTTAGTCCCTCCCCTATTCAAAGCCTCGGGTCACATTGTCTCAGTGGCTACAGTCTAGGGAAAGCCTTTTCCCAGATCTTTACAGCAGAGAGTCTTCAGAGAACTCTGGGAGCTTCAGAATTTAATCTTCCTCCACTCACATTGCCACAAGGTTATAAAAACCATACATCTAATATTCCCTGATGCTCTCTTGAAGAAATAAAAAGGGAGAATGAATACAAGCTCAAACCTATCAGCCTTTCTGTGGGTCATTTAAGTTTGGTCAGCATTGTTTTCAGTGTTGAATCTTGGTAGTTGAATTGGGTATTGGCAGCGGGACTGTACAGAACACCTGTTATCCAGCCCACAGGCTGGCTGGCAATCTCTTTCACATGAGAAGTACTCATTCTGTCATCTAACAATTATATTTCACCAACATCAAGATGACTTCTGGGGCCAGTTTCAAATTGGTATATGTAAAGGTAAAGAGCTTTCTAAATTATATA
Source organism: Capromys pilorides (assembly GCA_004027915.1). Taxonomy (NCBI): domain Eukaryota; kingdom Metazoa; phylum Chordata; class Mammalia; order Rodentia; family Capromyidae; genus Capromys; species Capromys pilorides. The sequence continues at coordinate 6,195 of PVKN010029951.1, forward strand.
TTATGGCTATTTCCTGGAGCCAATCTGTATCTGTTTATTCCCAATTTTTTGCTGTGTTTAAGTTTAAAATATACACTGGAATCGAGAGCAATGAATGTTATTGGCATCTGACCTCTATAAAAGCCATAATTTTCCTTGAAAATCTTTCCTCATACTTAAATCTGCCACTATGGAGCCCATTTCCAATGTGCTAATGATCTTAAAAATATAAATCATAGAATTTACCAGAATGCGTTTGCTTTGTGCCTGAATGATATCCTCATTTTATTATAGCCATTGTAACCACTGAGAGAAAGGGTGATTGTCCCAGCTTTCTTGAAATTTTTGAAATGTTTAAAGAGATCAGACTTTGAGAATTTGTTTTTCTCTTTAATGCTTAACTGATTGCAAACATCTCTGGCCCATATAGTTATTTCTTAACATTGTTTAGTGAATCAATATATTGCTTTCATGCACTTTAGACTAGAAACTTACAGCTTTAAATTCCCTAACCTATGCTTTAAGATCAGAGATGAAGTGTAATATACAGCCCGTGACCACCCAGCACTGGGTCAAACCAGTGATTACACAGGTGCAGGAGGCACCTGGCTGCTTTGTGCTATCATCTTGGAATGTCTTTCCCTCCCTTGCTGGCTGAGCTAAGTGTAAAGCTTCTGTCCAACAAAGCAGCATCGCCAACAAAGGCTGTTGAGCAGGCTTTGAATTGAAACCTTCTGACAGGATGGAAGGAAGGGCACAGTGCAGTGCTGGCAACAACTAGAATGCTTTTTCTTGCAGGTCTATTTTGCTGTCAAAGAGTCCAGACTGGCCACATATGAATCATCCTGTCCAGTGCAGAACAAGCACACCACGGCAGTGTGAACTGTGGCTACTTCTGTGACAATGGCCTCTGGCTTGGGGTTGAAAAACCACCCAGGAACACTTTATGATAAAGTTCAAATCAGTTAAATTAATGACTCCTCAGAGTTCAAAAGGGGAGCAGTGTTTCAAAGCATTCGTAAAGCCCAGGACCAGGAGGCCGATCATCTAGATGGTGACCTATTAGACACCGAGTGCCCCAACTGCAATCCATAACCCACTTATTTACGGCCAACACTACAGTTAAACCTGAATGGTACGGGACTCAGGTTTTGGTTTAGTAAAAAAACAAGTGCTACTGATGCTCAGCCACGGAGGTGATTCAGCTCTTGGGCCAACAAGAGGGCTCCGTGTACCTGCTGTGTGCATGTGCCAGTGTGCACATGCTTCCACTGATCTAGACAATGAGAGAAGACAATATTTTCCTGGTTGTAAGATTTGTACCACCAGACTCGGGGTTATAATTGTTTTATGTACTACAACAGGCTTCAGAATGTGCTGGGTGTACTCTGTTTTCAGTGTTTAAAAGGAAACTCCAGTGTCTGAAAGATGTCATAAAGGATAGTATTCGTATGTGTATGTATGGCATCTATATTTTAAGACATGGACACAAGATATTTGAAACGATCATGAGCCACATAAATATTTTATGACCACCTAAACTTAACTATTTTCCTAGTATTTTCTGTTGTTATTTTGTATGTTGAATGTCACTCTTGCTGGAATTCTCTTTGTAGTAGTAACATGGATATAGTATATTATACTGCCCCAAATGTTTATGTAAGTATATACAGTAAATATTGAAATGTTGATATATTATTTGTTTATAATATAAATATTAAGAATGGCATTCAATGTCATTCTTACATGTGACTAACATTCTTCCTAACAAGAAGGGAGTCCATGTTTCTTCCACTTGCATCTTGGTGGACAGCATGTGACTGCCCTGTTACAAATAACATTTCATTAGTACATGTACATCTTGTTTATATTCCTTGTGGGCAGTTGGTACATGCACATAATATATATATGTCTCAATTTCTTTTTTAAATCCCTTCCTTGTCCTTCTTTCCTTTTGATCCTCTTACTATTTGAGAAAGATTAAAAACTGAAAGCACAGTGAAATACATATTAGCCTTCTAAAAATAATTAAAATTACACTGCTTTGTGACTTCTAAAGCAAGGCCAAAAAAGAATACAGTCTCTCTCTCTCTCTCTCTCTCTCTCTCCCTCTCCCTCTCCCTCTCCCTCTCCCTCTCCCTCTCATTTACTCTTGGACTCCAATCACCATAGCATGTGGAAGCCCAAACTAATGCAAGCAGAAAGAACACATACCAAGGCACTAATGTCCCTAGCTGACAAGCAGTATCAATTGTCACACTCTAGCGAGTTATCCAGTCTCAGCCTTTAAGTCTTCTGAGACCCCAGAGAACACTGCGTACAAAGCAGAAGCCTTCACTGCTGCATCCTTTCCAAATGCCTAACCCGCAGAAACCGCAAGAGAGTGTAAGTGATTACTGTTTCAAGCACAGTGTGTTTGAGTGATTTATTATGCAGTGGGGTAACTAGAGCACTAGGCCTCTGCTGAGGCTTTTCTCTGGTATGCTGCTTTGGGGAAATATGGGTTAGTGTTTCCTTCACTAACTTCATTAATTATTGCATATGTCGGTATATGCCCTGGCCTCCTGACCTTTTGCATGTCTAGGAGGTAAGTTCTTTTTCCTACCTGAAGATAAAGCCTTTTTCAAGAAACCTCTTAGAACTCCTGGGTTGACGTAGATGCGTTTTGAAGGGAGCTTTCATAAGAGGTTCATGAACTGTAATCACACTTAACTGTCATTGTTGGAATTCTTGTATTTTCTTCCTTTTAGAGTGTGCGTCACAGGTAGTAGGGGCCCTTCACACATTTTTGTATGTGCAGTGCTGAGTATCTTTCTGGCATATAAATGGTCCATTAATGACCTATGTCAGTCACTCATAGTGAAGATGATAAAGTACAGTGAAATAATAGACTTCACAATCAGCTTTGACGCTGCAACAGACACTAGGCAGCCTTATAGACTTTTGGATTATTATTAGCTATAACACTACTGCTATGATTTAAGTCTAGTTGTCCCCCCAAAGCCTCATGCAGTGGTTGGGGCAGGCTCCCCGAGTCTGTGATTCATTCATGATCCAACACTAGGAATACGGCTGTGAGTGCTACACCAGCCCTGGAGTGGACAGCCTGAAAATGATATAAGGAAGGGAGAGAGGCTTGCTAGAAGCTGCAGCCACTGCTCCTCCTTTTTCTCTTTGCTTTTTCTTCCACCATGAATGGCTGTCCTCTGCCATGTGCTGCTCTTCCTTGCAGCCAAACGAATATGGACTGAAACCTCCACTAACTGCGAACCAAATAAACCTTTCCTTTCTTAATTTTGAGTGTCACGTATTTTGTCCTAGCAATGAGAGAAAAGTAACCAAGACAACTACTGAGGAAACAAAGTCCTATGGAGGCAAAAGGAGGCACCATCAGGGATGATCCATATGGTTGCAACCACTGAGTTAGTCACTTGTAGAAGATGTGGTTCTTAAAGATATTGCTTTATTCTGAATAAGATCAAGTAGTGAATTTTTGAGATAATGTTGATGCAAAACTGATTTTTATGCCTAAGTTTTCAATGGTCCCCTATGAGGCATCTTTATCAGAGTCCCCTCACTGGACATCTCAGGTAAGACAAGTCTTTCCTGTTGACACAGGGGCCACATATGGTGTTCTTCTTGAGGTTTCAGGCCATTGCACGTGATCCATGGTCTCCACTGTGGGTGTTGATGGCTGATATTCAGACAGGACCCATTCCCTGCCAACTCCAGACACTGTTTTTCACTTGTAATTTCCTTGTGATAACAACTTGCCCCACACCTCTTATGGGGAGAAATCTCTAAGAGCTCCCCATCTCTTCACCTCTTTCCCCACAGTACAAACCCAACCTCAATGCACCACCAACCCCTCTCTCCCCCTTCCCTTGTCAACCTTATAGTCTGAAATACTTCAGTCCCACTCCCCTGTACTAGTTTGCCTCAGGGATCTCTCTGCCTTCCCCTGCATTCCTCAGCATCAAATAGCTCCTAAACACCAATGGTGACTCAAACCTATAGTTTGACTTTCCCTTACCAATGGTTTTCTTAGAATGACTCACTCACCATACAGTACTCCCATTCTTTCTGTATTTAAATCTAATGGATTCCATCATTTAATTCAAGATCTTAGGGTTATCAGTAATGCAGTTATGTCTATTCTGACACATGGTTCATAGATGGTAGCTCAACAAACACAGACACTCAAAAAAGTGAAGATATGCTATAGTCCGTGGGTTTAGGGTAATAGAGACAAGTCCATTGCCAACAGGGGCTTCTTCACAAAACAAAACTTATTGCTCTCACATTGGCCAAGAACAAAATCATAAATATCTATGCTGATGCAAAATATGCATTTAGTATCCTCTGTTCTCATGCTGCCATCTGGCAAGAAAGAGGTCTGATTAGTATTCAGGGGACTTCCAGTAACAAGGCACCCCTCATTCTTAAGCTCTTAGGGACAGAACAGCTTCCAAAACAATTAGCAGTTATCCACCATATAGGATACACAGATGTTATCAGATCCTATTTCTCAGGGCAACTCCTTTGCTGACACATAGGCCAAATTAACTGCACAAAAGCCATACCCCTCATATCTACTTCCCCTTATCCCAAAAACTTTAGCTCCAGCCCAACACTCATCAAAACAACTCCAACTACTTCACAAGCCAAGTTACAGTCAAAACACTCTGGGCTGGATTCTCCAGGGTTCAAAACTTTTCCTTCCAGTTCAACAAGCCTTAACAATCATCACCAACCTACATAACTGCTTCCATGTGGGTACTCAGACTCTATGTAGTCTTCTAACTTTCATTACTGCCCATCTCTCCCTAAAAGGCATTATTCACCAAGTCACTCAGGGCTGCCACGTTTGTGCTAAAACTTCTCTTCAGAAGCATTTGTCTCCTCCTTTCCCTACACACTAGCTTTGCAGGCACATTCCAGATAAGGACTGACAGGTAGATGTTTACACACATGCTTTGTCATAAGACCTATAAACATCTTTTACTTCTACTTACTTTCTTACTTTCTTTTACTTTTACTTACTTTCTAAGCGTGGACAGAAATTCCCTCCCTGCCCCCACTTGTGCAACTGCAGGTGTAGTCTCTAAAATCTTCATTATCCCAGATTTGGACTGGTCCAGACCATTCAGTTAGATAGCGGTTCAGTATTTATCTTCCAAGTTACTTAACAGGGGATAACACCTATGCTATGCTGGATGAGCAATGTTGGTACTTTACAGACAAATCTAGAATCATGAAAAAGGTAAAAAGTCTTTATGAGTTCCTTGACCAAAAATGCCAACCATTAGGCTATTGGTATGTCTCTTCACCCTGGTCATGGCGGGATCACACCCTTGGATCATGGACCCTCTTTCTTCCCTACCTCTTAGGCCACATAACAATGATAACAATATTACTCCTCATAGCATCTTACCTTCTTAAACTTTTCTTGATATTTCTTCATGCTGGTGGAGCCACCTGACACCACCTTCTACATGGGTGTAATCCATCATCCCAACACTAGCCCCTATCACGATGTGAGCAGGAAATATTCTGACAGAGTCAACATTCCTTTTTTATTTTTATTTTATTTAACACCCCTTTTTTTTAACAACAAAAAGATGAGAATGTTGGGTTTCTGCTCACAAAAAATCTGCCCATGGGCTAGGGTGATAGCTCGGTGGAATAAGTTCTTGCTTGGCAAGTGCAAGGTCCTGAGTTCAATCCCTGGTACCACCAAAAAAAAAAAAAAAAATCTGCCTAGTCATCATGGTGGCAATCTAATATGGTGGGAGCCCAAGAACAATAACACATGGCCCACTTTTTCCTTTCTTTTTTATTTCCAGCATAAGCCTTCGCCTTCCTTTTTCATTCCTTCCAAGCCTTCCCTAATCAGCACTGGTTATGGGATCATACTGTCCATGTAATCACCACCTTTAGTTCAACCTGATAAAAACCCCACACTCAGCTGGCTTGCAATCTTTTCCACAGCCTTCCTGTGCTGAGCAATGAAGGATTTCTTTACTTAAAGAAAAAAATATCAGTTAATCTGTGAAAGCTGTTTTACTAATCTCAAAATATTGGAATGGTTAGCTCCAGTATTTTGGGTTTAATAAAGTGCAAGACAGCATTGAGGTGCAGGTGTTTAGTGAAAAGAAAAGTAGATGATTGAAGCCAAAAGAGTAATAGATGATGCTTTGTTAAAGCTTAAATTTGTCTTTGAATTTTTCCTTTGTCAGTATAGAATAAGATTTGATTCAACCTACTTTTATAACTTATTATTAATTTAACTTCATAAATATGTAATCAGTTTACTTAATTTAAATAAAATAAATAATAAATAAATTAAATAATAATTAATAATTATTAACTAATAATTAAATAATAGATAAATAAAATATATAATAAGTTTACTTAATTTATTAGATCAATGTGTCTTACATCTTTTTTGTTTATTTTAGGGAGAAAAATAATAAAGTTTCAAGCATTTCTGATGTAGCTTTCTTCATGATCCTGAGAGTCCTTGGGAAATTTCTTATCTTAGTCTTGATATTAATGAGATTTATCCCTAGACTTAGATATTTGATCCCAGTTAAAGTATTGTGATCAAGGGATAAATCGCAGGAAATGTAACATTGTACCTGAGAAAATGCTGTATTAATCAGTAGGTGTTTCATTGTATAAATTAAA
>PVKN010029952.1:0-12865 GCA_004027915.1 Capromys pilorides
AAACTGTGGTAGTTATTAATTTGAAGCAAGATCTACAGTTACATGACAAAATACAACATAAACCAGGAACTTATATACAGTAGGTTTCCCTTTAGTATAGTGACTTTACCCCTTGGAGGAGCAATTTAACAGAGATAGAGGACAAAGCAGAGAGGTCAATGAAGACAAGTACAGTGAAAGCAAGGCTGGTGTACAAAGGATGATCACCCAGGTTTTAGAGAAGTGGAGAAGGGGCCAGGAGCAAAAGGATGAAGAAGAAAGCAAAAGAATATTAAGGTGAACCAGAAGGACTAGAGGGAATGTTCACTCATGTGAAAATATATAAAAAAAATCAAGACACAGGCAAGGAAAGTGAAAATAAAGATAAACAAAACAAGTAAAAGTAAAAGCAAAAAACTAAATAACAAAAAGAGGTAGAGACAGGAAAACAAACAAAGACCAAAACAACAACAAAAGCTATAATATGCCTCTGCTGTTCTTGGGTCTGTGGCAGTGACCAAGACAGAGCACCAGACTCTGCTGGGCCACCCCACCACATCTGCAGTAGAACCGGGTGATCGCCTTCTGACGGCCTCCAGATGTGTGGGCAAGAACCAGTCTCCAGCCAGCAGCTTCTGGGGTATGCCACGGTGACCTGCTTGTGTCTCCCTCAGACACAACCCCGTGCTGGGCCCAGTCTCTTGTGTAATTGACTTCTTCCAGTTATTGCACACTCTGTTCAGTTCCACTCCCCTGAACTGACAAACCTTTCTCATCTCCGCCGCTGGGCTCCAGGTGTGGGAATGGTTGGGTGGAGGTGCTGACGTTCACAGACTCACTGCCATGGCCACTGCTGCACAACCTGGGGACAGGCCAAGGCCTCTCAATCTCCCTTCAATCTTCTCTATCACAGGGTAAGTGCTGGCTTTCCACTCCTTGCCCTGTGACAGTCCAAGGATGCCTAAATCCATGTTCCTCTCATGCTGCTGGCCATAGGACAGGGGAGGTCCTGCTCACGAAATTTACAGCTGCCACTGCAATGCCTCCAAACTTCTTGTCACTAGAGGTTACAGCTAGCTGCTGTGGTGCACAACATACACACACACACACACACACACACACACACACACACACCTGATAGCCTAGCCCAGCAGGGAGAGAGCAAATTCTGGTCACCTACCTCTGTGTGCCAACAAATTTGTTGCCAGGCTACAGTGCCCTGTGCTTGAAGCAAGGGAAGAAAGGCGAGGGACCTTGTAGACCAAGGGTATCCTGGGTGGCTTGAGTTTGTCGCACTGCTGCAGTATGTCACTGGGAGCGGGTTGGGGGAGGGCTCTTCCCAGAATGGCAATTCCTGCACTGAGCACAGGTGGCAGACCCACAGGTAGCCCTGCTGTCTTCTTCGCTGTCCTATAAAGTGTTACGTCCATGCTTCCTCGAATTTACAATCCCTTACTTCAGACTGACTTTGGCATCGGGGTGTGTGCCCTTCCCTTTCTTCAGTTACTGTGTCTCAGCTGATTTTCTTGGGGTGGCTCCAATGTGCCTCCTCCCCTCTTCAGCAGTGCTGAATCTCCCCAGTGGGGATTTTGGGTTTTGTTAGCCTTTCTTTTGGACAGATTCAGTTCTGGTTAGGGGAATATATTGCTATGCTTAGATATTTTTGCTTGAGTTTCACATATCTAATTTCCATAAAAATAAACATTTTACTCAGAACCAGAGAAACAGAGATATATATACATACACAATAAACTTCATTCCTTTAATTCTTCAGTATTATTTATTCTGTCATAGGTAATTCCAAAATATGTGAAGCACATAAAATGCTCTATAAATCATAAAGTAATTTCTATAGCATGCGTGGTTCCTTACATATAAATTTCTTTTAGAATACAAAAATGTCACTTGAAAAATCAAGGCAAAGTCTTTGCTGAGATAATTAAACAATCTCATAATTACAATATTTTATATTTATATAGCACTTTGCAGTTTACAAAGTACTTCATATATGTAATGTCAGCCTGCTTTTTGCAGTATCTTCCTTCATAACAAATCTGTTCATGGAAAGTCATTCAGCTACTCCCAGTAGAAGGGGTAGAAAAGAGAACACTGATGAAAGGCTCTTGGGAGGCAATACGGGCGATTTCAGTGAGTGAATGGACCATGTTGCTCAACCCGATTGCAGGACAAAATCCAGCCCTGTAAGGCTGAAGCTGGAGTGTATTGGTTAGGCTCATTAGTGGGAGGGAAAGGGACAATACAGTCACTGTAAAGTTTTGGGCAGCCAAAGATTTGCTATGAAGCCAAAGAAACTTAACCATCAGGACTACTCAAAGCATGTTCCCATTCCTAATCCTCATTATGTGTTTGCAATTTTAAAGTCTGTTTTGGATTTAAGCAAATCCTCAAAACTATAAGCTTTGGGTTCCACAAAGTGTGGGCCACTCCTGATGTTGGAGGTGGAAGCCCAACAAAATTAGTTGAGATGTGAACTGGGAAGGGGACGCAGGGATGGTGGTGACCAGGAGATAGGTGCAGGGAGCTGTGTGTATGGTAGGGCTGGTTGAGGGTGAGGTGCCTCGCAGTACAATCTGGGGCTCCATACTTGGGGTTTTGTGCCCTGCCTTGAAGTTCTTGGCAACTTGATATTTTAAGTTTCATAAGCGAGGCCTGATCAGACAATAGAACTTGCACAGGGGCTGTCCTGCCTCCTTTGGTCTCTCACAATCTGCTTCATGTAGCCTTTTTCTGCTCTGTCTCTCCAGGCCTCTGGTGCTTCAGGTTGACATGGCCTCCATTCTCATCCTGCCACTACTAGCACTCCTGAAAGAAGCCTGGGTATAGGCATAGAGATGTATGGGCTAAATGTAGGCTTCCTGCCATGTCTTGGGGCTGAACATGGTGGCCAATGGCTCCCTGGGCTCACAGTATCACAAGGCATTTGGTATGGTTGAAACGAGATCATGCACTAGAAGGAGTCTATAGTCAACCTCTTGTGCATCACCAAACGGATGCTCAGTGTTTCCTGACCCAGAGACTCAAATGTACTTGGGATTTACTGGTCTGTTCAGGTGGGGATGACAGATCTGTGGAAAGGGGAATGCTTGACTGGATTTCTCAAAAAAGCTGATGTGAGGTACAGGGATCCTGGAGATCACAAGGCAGCAGCCAGAGCGTGGATGCCCTGTATGGTGGGGCTGGCCCTCAAGTGTCTGTGAAGGTCATCTCTTTTAGACCCTGTGATTGGAGGATCATCACCTTCTCCATCTTTCCAATTTTTCTGATTTTAGTTTGCATTTGTCTGCTTGACCGACTTAAGGCATCTCCTATATAAAAGTACAGAATATACTTTTGTGAGTTTTATCATTTTGATGAAGTTACTTGCAAGTTAAGTGTTTGATATTTGCATTTAAAAGTGGTTTTGAATAATATAAGAATCAATGGCGAAATTTTAACATTTTAATTTTAGTAAATAGCAGGCTCCTCCTACCTGCAGTCGCTAACCCTCAAGACTCAAAGGATGCCTGAAACACCAACAGCACCACGCACTGTGTGCGCTATCTTTTCCTATGCTTACATACCAATGAGTGAAGTTTAATTTACAAATTAGGTGCAAAAAGAAATCAGCAACAATAACTAATAATTAAATAGAATTATAAAAATACAATGAAATAAAATATTTGCAATGCATAAATGTCTTATATTTTGGAATTTTACATATATTTTGAAGTTGAAGGTGATCATGAATAACTGAAACTATAAAGAGCAAATTGCTCTTAGAAGTATGTTAATTAAATATTGCGTGAAAATGGTAACACACAGAGAACAAGACTATTGAAAATAGGAAAAGCACTTTTTATATACCTCTACAGGAAGGTTCTTTTTTTTTTGAAAAAAAATCTTGTATGTTTATTTTCCACCGAGTGACACAAATTTTCTGGTTGGCTTTTGTGCATATGTTCATGGGAAAGGTTGAAGCACATTTTCAATGATTTTAGAAAGCAGATCAGAAAAAAGAAAGATGGAGGGGAAAGGAGTTGGGGAAACCATCTGCTTGATGGACTGAATCTGACTTTGACAAATGGCTGGTATCACTTCTGCTGGAAAGTTTCACTGAACCTCTTGCTTAAATCTGGTGTGAGATCAGTAGAGCCTCCTTCATGAACATGCTCGTGCTAGAGGGAAGCGGGCGAAGCATGTATTTCACACTTTATGTGCTGAGTTATTTATTTGTTCTATGAAGAGTCCTAAAGTTTCTGATGTTTAAAACATAGGAAGTAGTTCAGAAGATATAACAAAAATCTGTAGGCACACTCACTCCTACCTGAAGACCCTTCCCTCTCGTAATCTCTGGCTGGGTTGCACTTCCAACTGTAAGTTTCTTGACTTGAATATTATTTCCAAAGTCTCTCTCTTCACATGACTGGTTGGAAGGGCTTGGAGATTGATGACTGGTCGCCCACTGGTACCAGAAGTTCCTTTTTTCTCTCCTTGGGTGGGCTCCTGTGGTAGGTGCATTTTACACCATGACTCGGGATTTGCACGTGAGGTCATGCACTGAAGACATGCCCTTAATTAGCTGTCCTCCTTTCCGTAGTGCAGCTCCCTTCCTGTAATAAAATTTCCTTTACTTCCCAACCACCTTCTACTTGAGTAATTTTGCTCAGTGTCAGCTTCCAGGGTAACTAAAACTAAGGCAGATGCTGAGTGTCCATAAAAAGTAACAAGTGCCTGCCTCTCCTCACGATCTATCTGTTTCTCTGCTTCATGTTTCTTTAGTAACACATCATTCTGTGATATATTTGTGAAGCTTGTGCCTTGGTGAAGCCCACATGTTCCAGTCTCACAAACTTATAACTGTACCCTCAGTGTTCCTGGAAAAAGTTACATATAAAAGCTGCTGGTAATTATCTGCCAATTCTGGAGTGAACAAGTGAAAGAATGGCTACATGTTCATCCAGTCATGAAGGCTCATAAAAGAGTCAATGTGGAAAGTGTTCAGGGTTTTACTATTACCTGAAGTCTTTAATGAGGAGATCATGATTATCTCTGTTTATTCCGATCTGCCCAGTTTTGTTTTGGGCCTGGTGTTGTGTAGATGAACGCCTATGATCAACACAAATGTGTATGTGAGGGTGTGCAAAAAACAATACCAACTTTGTTGTTCTTTGCATTTTTACAGTCCTCTGGAAATGGCAGGGAAATGTTTCTGAAAGCTCCTTTACATGTTGGAAAAAATGTTGGTGGGCTTACACTGAGTGGCAACCCTGGTATCTCTGACCTAAAGCTGAACATGTTTGATATATCCAGAGGATGTGGATTATATCAGTGACTCAGCTCTAGCTTTTTCTATACTGAGTGTTTGGTTGCAGAATTTTCCATAGAGCTGTCCTGTAGCACTTGTCTTAGCGAGTGCTTGTGCTGAATTTAAAGCCAGTGGAACATGCCAGCTCAGGGCTTCTCAAATCAGAGGATCTCTGTTTCCTAGTGAATAAGTTTGGCTCACAAAAACTAACACCACCCACATTCCAGAACCACATCAGAACGTAAGTTCCAAGCAAACGCCTGTGCATACCTTTGCCTCTGCAGAAGGAAAAAAAAAAGACTATTTGTAAGTTTATGAATTTACAGCTTGAATCACTTGGTTTTTTTAACCCATATCATTTTAATAGTTATTCTTTTTTTCATTTCTTTAAAACTGTAAACAGGCAGCTGTGCAGATGTGGAAGAGATTTAAAAATACTGAAAAAGCGTCTGCTCATACAGCAGGAAATAATCACGATTACAGAGAACTTTCTAAAGTAATGAAAGAAAAATACAAATTTTATTGTTTTAAATTAGAGATCATGGCTGACTTCACAGTGGAAGATGAAAATGGGTAGGCGGAATGAGGCAGTGAAAGTACCTATTTTACAGCAATTATGAAATGAAACAAAAATTTGTGTAAGTTGTTAAATTCCCTACTCTGAGTTAACATTTGAGTTTAGACATGTTTTGTTATTTTAAGTTAGTAAACATATTTTAAGGACACTTAATTCTTTTCATTGTAAAATCACCAGATTTCAAAAAGATCTAAGGCTATATTAGTTTCTTAATATTGCTGTAGTAAATTACACACAATTTGAAATAACACAGGTTTATTATTGGACAGCTCTGGAGGTCAGAAGTCCAAAAGAGTTTCTCTAAGCTAAAAACAATGCGTCAACAGAAATGGGTTCCTGGGTCAACCGGGTAACTCAGTGGATTAAAGCACCTGCTTAGGCAGATGGTATCTGGTTCAATCCTTGACATGTCATGCCAGCCCAGGTGCACACAGAGATGGTAGTTGAGACTGGGTGTGGTGCCATGTGCCTGAAATCCCAGCACTTGGGAGGCTGAAAACAGGAGCATCACTATGAGTCCAATCTGTGTAGTGAGACCCTGTAGACCCTGTACTAAATACATAAAAATGGGATTAGGGAGATATTGCAGTAGAACAAACACTTGCCTGGGAAGTGCAAGGGTCTGAGTTGAATCCCTGGTTCTGCCAAAAACAAACAAACAAATAAACAAACAAAAACAAAAATAAACACTAAATACATAAAAAATATATAGTAAAATAAAACAGAAATTGGAAAAAACAAGAAAGAAGTGGATTCCTTCTGGATACTAAAGAAAATTCATCTGCTTTTTGAGTTCTAGTGGATGCAGTGTCCCTTTAACATGTGGTCTCCATCCTCGAACCATCCTTAAATCAAGCAATGAATGACTGTCTATACATTTCCTCTGAGTCAGTGCCAACTCAGTCATGCTCAAAGTCTAGGTTTCAATCACTCTATTGAATGCTATAATTTCCAGTGGTGTTCTTGAAGGGATAAAAAGAATCAAAAGAAGAGGAATCACATGACCAATAATTATATCACATTCACTCCCCCAATATAACTTTATCTCCTATTTTTATTAAAACATTATAGTCAGCACGCTTGATCCCTCTTAAGCACTGAAACTACCTCCATACCCCTATTTACTGCTTGGACCTGTTCTCCTATGAACAAAGGTAGGTCTGGCATATTGTTTAAACATCTTCCTTTTGTGCCAGACTCATTTTTCTTTATGCTTTTTTCATTTTGTTTCAGCAAAATGAACCTTGCCTGACATTTTCCTGAACAATTTCCTTAGCACATTCCATATAATAGATATTTCTGTGACAGTAAATGTGCTCGAAGTAGTATAGATACCAAGAAATTTAAAACATCTATGCGCACATACATGCTCTTCCAGCAGGTAAATACATATAGAGGCAAAGCCCTCTGTCATCAAATATTTGTGAGTCTGATCTGTAACATGATTTATAATTCATATCATGAATATATATATATATATATATATATATATATAATTCAATCTGGAAACAGATTGAAATCTTAGCAGAAGGAAAATGATTTCCAATACTAGCTAACATTTGTATTGTGTTTACTGTGTATTGGATGTGCATATTTAAGCATCTTGCACTTTTTAAATGTAATCTGCACATTGATCTGGGATCTACATCCTCACTGATTATACAAGTGAAGAAACTGAGGAACTGGAAAATTGACTTCCCCAATGATCACGTAGTGGATAAATACCAGCCATGGATTTGAGCCCATGTAATCTGACTTTGTGTATTTAATAACAAAGTAATGCCATTAAGGAAGCCAGAAAAAGACAGGCAGACAGACAGACAGACAGACAGACAGACAGACAGAAAGAAAGAAAGAAAGAAAGAAAGAAAGAAAGAAAGAAAGAAAAGAAGAAAGCAAGAACTGCCAGGTTTTTAATCAAACTTCGCATAACTCCATGTATTGAACACTGCTGTTAAAGTGGAATGTTAGGGTAAAAATTGTATCTTAATCACTAGAGGAGATATTAATACTTTTTAAGAAAGCTCTTTTGCTTGCAGTACTCTCTTCTCTCTCCTTCCCTCTTCAGGAGCTTCTCCTAATTCAGATCTTGAAAGAAGTATCACTTCCTTATGAAAATTTCTGTATCGTATCCTCATTTCTTCACTGCGCTCTCCTGTCCCTATTACTTAATTGCATTTTGTGTTACATGCTCTCATAGGATGGTATTTTCCTTCTTAGCATTTATTCCAGTATGTAAATAATCGGTGCAATTATTTGATTTAGATGTATATCTCCCACCCGATTATAGCAGCTATGGAGGAAGGACCTGTATCCGCTGCTTCCTCCCTGTTGTAGGCTGAGACCACACACAGTGCCTGCCTTGATAGACAACTAACAAGCATTTATGGAATGCATGCATAAGCTCTTAGCTTCTGTATATTTGCCATGCATTTAACTTTTTCCTTATAAGCAATTTTATACCTCAAATGAATTTGGTTGCAAAATGATTTGAAAATGGTTTACTATTTCTGAAACTTACATTGAGCAAAGTGCTGTTTACATTGATACAAGATAAGCACGAGGTCCCTGGAGCATGCTTTCAGACCTCTCGGCTCCCTCCCTAGTCTACTTCCTGAATGATGTCAAAGTCCTGTTGAATTCAGATGACTGCCTCCACTGTGCCTTCCCAGATGGAGCTGAGCAATGGTGCACTCCCCTCATGACTGGTAAGACCTTCAATCAGGATCTCTAAGTTACTGTTCTATTGTCTGGCCATTAAGCTACAGATAGCTGTTTCCCATCCATTTGTCCTCTTTCAAAAGACTATTTTTTTTTTTTTCATTTCTATACATACCTCCCAAGCTGCTGTTGTTTACTTCTTGAACTGATGGCCTCGTTCTGCTTTACCTCAGTGGAAAACTTCTCAGCTCCTCTCGCTGCCCACCTGCCTTGGTCCTTATGTGGTCTGATGCTCTCATGTGGCCTGAGATGATTCGTCTTTTCCCCTCTACTGGGCCCACTTTTCCCATGATGCTCAAATTATTTTTCTGTTCTAATTATTTCAGTACTTCTCTTCTACCGGAACCTTCCTGTTAATGCACATACATGCTATTATTTCTCCCATGTTGGGAAAAAAAACAAAGTCAAAAAAGCGAACTTTAGTCTTTTCTCTCTTTCTTTCCTTTTCTTTTCTATTCTTTTGTCTTTTTTGAGATAGGATCTCACTGTGTAGTTCAGGCTGGCCTTGAACTCACTTTTGTAGCCTAGGCTGATCTCGTACTTGCACTGATCCTCCTGTCTCAGCCTCCCAAGTGCTGGGATAACAGGCGTGTGCTGCCATGCCCGGCTCTCCTTTGGTCTTTTCTAGCAAAGAGTTAAGACTGGGCTTAGGGTATAGGATAGGGCTAGATTTAGGGTACAGATCAGGGTTAGGGTATGAGTTAAGTTTAGCAGTAGGTGGACATGCTGAACAAGAGGCACTGCCTGCTGGTAGCCCTGTGCTGTGGGAGCTATAGGGCATTGTCCTCATCCGAAGGCATACACTGGCTGCTGTCACACCTGGCTGCTGTCCCACCAGCTTCTATCACCTCTCTGCACAGACGCCGTGGCTGTGACAGGGGTGCCCTGCTGGGAGGGAGCCTTGCCCAAGGAGTCTTAGCACTATCCCTGCAGCTGACATACTGAACCAGACAGTCCACACCGTGGACAGCCATGTGCAGTGAGCTGCTCTGGGCCGCGCTGCTTCTCGGGCTGTGCTCTTCCTTCTGCCCCAACACATGCCCAGCATGAGCTGCACCAGCCACTGCTCCCAAACCAAACCACTGCCCAGCAAGGGGTGCCAACATAGGCAGGACCCTGTACTGCCTTGAGGCCCCCTGGATGCCCCACAATTCAAGCTCCATGTACCATCTTCCACTCAGGTGAATGAACAGTGCTGGACTTGAGCACCATAGCAGGGGGATGTGATCTTGGGGACAGGGGTGTGGTCTTGGATCCTGAGCTTGGACATGAGCTCTTTTCCCCCATTTTTAAACCCCTTCATGGAGTGGGCACTGTGACCCATCTGACAGTGGTACCAGCTGCTGTCATGCTATGACAGGAAACCATAAGCAGGAAGTCAGAAGGCTGATTTTGGAATATAATCTTTCACCAAAAAGCAAAAGCTGTGATGCTTAAAGTGTTACAGATACTGTGAAAGCAAAGCTGGTCACAATTTTTCCAAATCGTGCCAGGAAGTTCAACCTGACCTGAAGACATGCTTGCACCAGCACTATCCAGAGTACCCAGAATGCACTTTGTCTCTGGAAAAGGAGCCACTGGCCACACAGAGTTATGCAAACTGGTGCATCAGGGGCTGTGCTCTCCCAGGGACATCCACCACTGACGACGTGCTCTGCCTTGGGTAGACTATTTATTAGTTATCAAGTTATCAAGTTTTATATTTATGGTTTCAAAATCCAGGCATTTTATATAAGCAAATATATGCATATTTGTGCCTAACAGCACTTTGCATTAACAATACTGAGTACACCACGAGGTGTTATACTGTGTAGTGGGTAGGTCACTAGGTACCCATAGGTGCCTTTTTTATGTTATACAAGAATTCTTTACATGGCACCACAGTAAGATTCCCTGTTCCAGTTAACAGCTGTGTTTTAACTGGGACCAGAGACCAAAGGATGGGCAATAGCACATCAGAAAATTTACTAGGAGAATCTGTTAGGCCTGTCAGTTAAGTCCTTCCTGTTACTGTCATCTGTCAGTGGTGTTCCGGTCCTTTTTAACTGCTTTGCTGTGTAGGCATCGCAACACCTGTGACCATGAGCACATAGTGACACGCAGCACAATGTCCTTAGCTGTTAGCAGTCTGTGTGCCACGAATGCCCACATAGACTACGTCTTCAGTGTGTGTGTGTGCTCTTTCCTAGCCTCAGAACAACGAGGGACGCCTTTGTCTAGAACAGCTGCTGCGCACCATGTCCTCTTGGGCACTTAGACTGAGGCGTCCTCAGTTCCATAGGGTCACATCTGCGTGGTTTCATTTTGGCACTTGTCTCGGGCTGTGTGTGTGGAAGACACTGTCACGGCAGGCCGGTGGGCCGGCACTGCCAGCCTCCTCCGCACCACAGCCCCAGCCCATCGTGCACCATGGCCTTTCCTTAGCACAAAAGCACTTGCATTCCCTAAGCAATGAAGAGAAAGGAGCTGCGGTTTCCTTATCAGATGAACTTGCCTGCTCCTTAAAGTTACTTCTTTGTCATCTGGTTTGTAGTACTCACAAATTTGTTTTCTGTTGAAATAGCCATTTATAAACTTGTAGATACATACTGAGAATTTTTAATTGTTTAGTCAATAAAATAAAGAAATATTTACTATGAAAAAAAGTTTAGCATTAGGGGACAGGTTAGGGGTATGGATTAGAGTTAGAAGCCAATCAGGAGCAGGGTTAGGCTTAGGGGAAAGGTTAGGGTACAGGTAGATTATGGGTTAGGGTTAGTGGTAGAGTAAGGTTTAGGTTAAGGTTAGGATATAGGTAAATTAGGGTACACATTAGACTTAAGGAACAGTTTAGGGTAATGGTTAGGGTTAGGGCTTGGATTAGGAATTAGGGTAGATTCAAGTTTAGTGTTAGGGTTAGAATTAAGGTGAGAGTTGGGATACAAGTTAGGGTTTTAGTCAGGGTATGTGTTGGTTTCAGACTCAGGGTTAAATTTAGAGTATGTATTAAAGTTAGAGATGGGCTACGATTCGGGAAAGTTTTAGGCTTAGCATTTGGATTAGGTTTAGGATTAGCATATGTTTATGGTCAAGATTAAGGCTAGGATTATAATTAGGATTAGGAAACAGGTTAAGGCATTGTTTAGCATTAAGCTTGGGAAAAGGAGTGAGTTAATTTAGGGTAGAGTTTAGTGTTAAGTATTAGTTAGGGTTAGTTTTAGGGGTAAAGTTAGGTTTAGGATTACAAGCTGTTGAATTTTCAGGTACAGTTAGGATTAGGTTTCACATTGGTGTTAATATTAGGGTCCAAGTTACGACTAGAGTACAAGTAAGGACTAGGCTAGGTTTATGGATAATGTAAGGGTTAGGGCAGTGAGTTAGAGTTAGGATATAGCTTAGCATATGGTTTAATGTCATGGTTAGGTTTAGGATTAGGGTTAGAATTACTGTTAGGGTTTGCGTATGGATTAGATTTAGGGTTACAGTTAGGTAGATGTTAAGATAAGGGTTAGAGTTTGGAGCAAGTTAGATTTATGGTTATTACTAACTTCAGTGTTCACATTAACGTTAGATAATAAATTAGTTTTAGGATATGGGTTGGGGTTAAGTTTGTGGTATACTAGTATTAGGGAATAGGACACTTTTACAGTATGGGTTTGGGTTAGGATATGACCTAGGGCTAAGGTTAAGCTTAGGTTTAGTTTTGATTAGGGAGCAGGTTAGAATTTGGGTAGGGGTTAGGTTTAGGATTAAGTTTATATTTAATAATGTTAGTGTACCAGTTATTTTTAGGGCTCGGGTTATGATTAAGTTAGTGGATAGTGTAAGGTTTGGAATTCAGTTTTCTTTATGGTTTAAAGTTGTGGGTTATGTAACAGTTTAGAAATCATGCCGGAGTTAGCATAGGATTAGGTTTAAATTTAGATTTAGGATTAATTTTAAGGAAAGGCATATATTTAGCTTTAGAAATAGGGTTAGGGCTAAGATTTAGAGTGAGGTTTAGGCCCGGGTTTAGCTTAGGGTAAGATTATAGCACAGGGTTAGTTTCAAGTTTAGGTTTAAAGTTAGGATTGTGCAAATGTTAGATTTAGGGTTAGCAAATGGTTAGGGTTAGAGAATATGTTAGAGTTAGGACTGGGATTAGGGTTTAGATATGGTTTAGTATTAAAATAAAGTTTGGGGAATGGGTTAGGCAATGAATTACTGTCTAGTGTTAGGTAATGCATTAGGTTTAGGTTATAGGTTAGGGCTAGAGTTATGTTTATGCTGAGTTAGGGTCAGGGTTAAGGTTAGGGAATGACTTG
>PVKN010029953.1:0-12860 GCA_004027915.1 Capromys pilorides
ATATACTTATAAGTGAAATAAATGAGACCTACATATGTAAATATCATATAGTCTCCCTAGTGTAAGAACAAGTCTATTACTTATGTAACCTGATATCTATTTTTATTATATAAAGATGTTATGTCATTTAATATTATCAAAATTACATACTATATCATCGTAAAAAGAAAAAAAAATATGCATCGGGAGGCTAAGAAAGGAGGATCAGTGCGGGTTCAAGACCAGCCTGGGCTACAACGGTGAACTCAAGGCCAGCCTGAACTGCATAGTGAGAACCTGTCTCAAAAAGACAAAAAAAAAAAAAAAAAAAAAAAAAAAAAAAAAAAAAAAAAAAAAAAAAAAAAAAAAAAAAAAAAAAAAAAAAAAAAAAAAAAAAAAAAAGAAATAACCTCTAAAGTAAAAAAAGAAATCTCTGTAATTAATAGCACCTGAAATAAAGGAACAACTGTAGAAAGGTAGAGAGGAAATTAGATTAGAAAAAACCTCTGAAGTAGAAAAAGAAAGGATAACTATAATGAAAGAATCAATAAATGCTTCTAAAGAAGACATTGATTAAAAAAAAATTAGAGAACAGAAAAACGGTGGAATCCTTCAATGAGCAATATAGGAAAGAAACAGATCACACGAAGTAGTTTCAAAGAGATACATAGGAAAATAAAATCTCAATCACAAGCTGCCAAGCTGTGTAGCGAGTTTTTCTTTTTCATTTTTTCATCTATGTATTTGGTACAGGGTTTCACTATGCAGCTCGGACTCATAGTGACCCTCCTGTTTTCTGCCTCCCAAGCGCTGGGATTACAGGTGTGTGTCACCATGCCTGGACTTGATCACTGGCTCAGCTGCCCCAGTGGGGAGTGGAGCATGTGGGACTGGGGATCAAACCCTGGCCCCTGCACTTGCCTAAATAAATAAATAGATAAATAGATGATAGATAGATAGATAGATAGATAGATAGATAGATAGATAGATAGATATTTTTAATGATAGGTTGTTAATTCATATTTTTTCTGATACTTAATGTAGACATCTATTTCTATAAATTTTCCTCTTAGTACTACTTTTACCTATCCCATGGGTTTTCACATGTGTTTACATTTTTCTTTTTTTTTTTTTACATTTTTCTTTGATGCAAGATAGTTTAAACTTTTTCTCCTTAATTCCTTTATTGATTCATTGTTATTTGGAGGATATTATTTAATCTCATGCATTTGTATAATTTCAAAGTTTTTTTTTTTCATTTTTTTCATCTATGTATTTGGTACAGGGTTTCACTATGCAGCTCAGACTCACAGTGACCCTCCTGTTTTCTGCCTCCCAAGTGCTGGGATTACAGGTGTGTGCCACCATGCCTGGACTTGATCACTGTCTCAGCTGCCCCAGTGGGGAGGGGAGCATGCGGGACTGGGGATCAAATCCTGGCCCCTGCACTTGCCTAAGTAGGTGCTTAGTCTGCTAATCTCGCTGGCCCCTCAAAGTTTTCTTATACTTGTTTTATTTTTATTGCACTATTGTCAGAAAAGATTCTCAACATGATTCAAGTTTTAAAATTGTGTTGAAACTTGCTCTGTAGTCTAATCTTTGATCTGCGCATGCTATTAAGAATAATGTGTATTCAAAAAAAAAAAAAGAATAATGTGTATTCTGCAGTTGTGAAATGAAATGTCCTTAGACGTTTGCCAGTCCACTTGGTATAAGATGCACTTTAGTCTTGCTTCTTCTTTACTGATTCTCTTTCAAGATGATCTGTCCATTGTTGAAAGCACGGTGTGATCATCCTCTAATTTTATTTTATTTGATTCTCTCCCTCCTTTTAAGACTTTTAATAATAACTGTGTATATTTCATGCTGTAATATTAGGTGCACAAATATTTAAAATTGTTATTTTGTCCTGCTGAATTGCCCCCATTATTATTATCTGATGACCTATCTTATTTATTACTTTTGGAATAAAAATCTATTTTATGTGATAAATTTGTGGCTAGTTCTTTCCTTTTTATTCCATTTACAGGAGATATTTTTTCCCATTCCTTTACTTTTAGTCTCTGGGTATTCTCAGAGATGAAGTGAGTTTCTTATAAGAAACTTGATTTTTTTAATCTGTTACTGTCTTGTGTTGTTTTTTAGCTGCTTTCTTTCTCCTTATCTTACAGTCTTACTGTACAGCAAAGTAATTTTCTCTAGTAATGTGTTCTAATTTCTTATTATTTTCATGTGTATATTTTTATTACCAAAAATCTTCATCAAATAACACACTATTACATGGAGGGAAGAAAAGAAAGGTAAATAGAAAGAACTAAGATGTGTTCTATACATACATCAAGTCTCCACAGTGAATACAAGTAATCATTATACGCCGCAAACACGTGCTAGTTAAATAACACATTTTGGACTGGGAATAGCTAGATAGCATTAACACCTGCCTAGCAAGTACAAGGTCCCAAGTTTGATTCGCAGTACCACATGCCATGCCAGCCCCCGAACCCCAGGCATGCCATGCTGGCCCAAAACCAGGTGTGGTGGTACATGTCTATAATGCCAGCACTGGGGAGAATCACTACTAGTCTGAACTATATAACAAGATCCTGTACCAAATAAATGAATTTTTAAAAACACATAAAATACATTTACAAATAAATGAATAACCTACTTTGAAATGATACCAATCCAATATTGATTGAAATGATAAACAAAAGACAAAATAATACAAATTTTTTTTTTTTTTTTTTTTTTTTTTTTTTTTTTTTTTTTTTTTTTTTTTTTTTTTGTCTTTTTGAGACAGGGTCTCACTATGCAGTTCGGACTGGCCTTGAGCTCACTTTTGTAGCCCACGCTGATCTCAAACTCGCACTGATCCTCCTGCCTCAGCCTCCCAAGTGCTGGAATTATAGGCATGAGCCACAAAATAGTACAAATTTAAAAATCTCTTGTCCTCCTAATATCCCTCAGCCCAAATGCTTTGGCTCACTGGCTCCAGTTACCATTGCCAGAAAATGTGCATGGGCTCTCCCAGCTACACCTGCTTAGTCGCCTCTCTTCCCTAGCTAGGGAATGCTCTTCAGAGACTGTGAAAAGCATACTGGGACATGGGAGGTAAGTGGATGTAGTGCTGGGCAAGTGTCACTAACTACAGCCAGCATGGTTAGGACGAACCTGGGGCACTAAATTAGGAGAAGGGCTTGTGCTAGCAGCTTCTCCTCCTTATACTGCAGAGCCAAATTAAAGTGGAAGAGTTTTTGGGGAATCAGATATAAGAGCTCTGGATCTCTGGGAACATCGCCTCTGCTATTACTTACTGTCCTAATGATCATCAGAAAAACTCCCCATCCCATCTTGACTCATCTTCGGATCTGATGTTAACCCTAAGCTTTCCCAGTTATCCAAACCCTCTCTTAACTTTCTCAAGCCTCTGAAACTCCTGCTCTGAGCTCAGTCTACACCCAGATTTTTACATTTGTGCAAAGTCAGTCACCAAATATAATTGCTTTTCTCTACATGTACCCTGCCCTTAAACCTTGATCTCAGTGAAGGTGAGCAAGTGCCAGACAGTAGCATGTAGATTTACAGGAGCTCAGACAGACCAGGAGGGACTTCTCAAAAGATTCAGAGGGATCTTAAAAGGTTGAGCAATATTCTAAAAGAAAGGTCATTCAAAGCTGAGGCATGTGTGTAAAAGAAAACTGGAAAACTGAGAGTAATAATCTGATAAACCTAGAAGGACATATGGGCTGCCTACAAACTCAGAAAATAGCTTGTCTGTATAGGCAGGTGTTTGTACCAAAAAGTAACACAGGACCTTGGCGAGGTGATTATTTTTTGGAATGAGAACTTAGAATGGGCTAAAACTGAAGGTAGAGAGGCCATGATAAGATGGAGATCTTATAAGTCCTGAGAGATTCTTTCTTACCTCTAAAATAATGCATATGTGGGTTAACAAGCAAAGCATTGGAAAGAGGTTGGTGATAGTACCCATTGCCTGACGGGACAGGGAACAAAGGATTCAAACAGAGGTCAGGTCCCCAGTGTAAACCAAGTTCAAAGGAAGATCTACAGCAAAGTAACTAAAAGGAAAATGAAAAGTTCAGTATTGAATGGAGTAGAACATTTCCTTACAAAGACGTCAAATAGGAAAATTCATTCACTATTTATGCCAGCCTCAAAAGCTGCTTAAACAAGACAGAGAAGATAAAAATGGTAATTAAAACTCAGCTAAAAAGGCCTAATTACTAGAGAACAAAGGCAGAGTGGAGTGGATAATTGCTGCTGAAAAAATTCTATGCTTAGAAATGCCACTAAAAATGAACACAGGACTCTTTGCTAACTGTGCTGGCAAAAAAAGTAAAAAAGTAAAAAAAAAAAAAACTCCATGAAAAAGATTCTGTATAATTGCACCCAATTCACACATTTTGTATTTCTTTTGTCTTCTCATACTTTTTTTCTATTTTCATGCTCAAGATATAAATAGTTTATGCAAGACATTTATAAAACAGAACATTCTAAATTTGTATAGTTGCTATTACTGGTGAGTTTATACTTTTAATAATTTTATTTTTCGCTAGCACTTTTTTCTCAATTTGAAGAAACTCTTTTAGAATTTCTTACAGAACATATGGAGTAAGGTTTCAGCTGGGGTTCCCTAGAAGATAATAATCAATATAAAAACAATATCTACATACATTAAATTATGCAAGGGGGCTTACTAGATAATTTACAGGATCAGTACTGGAATAGTCCCCAATGCCTTCTGCACACCAGAGGACCACCAGATCTCATAGCTGCTTGGTCAGAGAAGCTGGAAGCTATAGAACAAGAGAGACTGAGAATGCATCACCACTCTGCATAGTGAAGGTCTGGAAACAGCTTGAAGAATCACTTCATGAACTAGATGGCTGAAGAAGTTGGAGTCTGTTATCTACAGGCAAGGATAAAAGACACAACTTCTCAAACAAAAGAGATTTTATATATAGATCAACTTCTTTCTTCACCTTTATTTTGTCCAGGCTATAGGACTATTGCATGATGTCATACACAACCAAGATGGGTCATCTTCCCTCAATTTGCCTGCCTACATGCCAGTCATCTCTGGGAAGATCCCATAGACACACCCAAAAATATGTTTCATTAATTTGATAGGGATTTCTTACTCCACTAGTGTTGCAAAAGGGAGAAATAGGGAGAGAGAAGAGAATGCAGAAAAAATAAGGGTGAAACAAAGCAGGGAAAATACTAAACCTATGGCATCCAGGAAACATAGTCATAAAATGTGAATTCCATAGTATTTGGGTGCCCTGTGGTCTTGCTGTGGATGGCCCATAGTGGGTCTTTCTTGAGCTGCCTCTGTGCATTGCTGGTGGTGTTCCTCAGCAGATGTTCCACATCACTGGCTCCTCTAACTTCCTGGGGTCTTCACTACACCTTCAACTTCATACCCACAGCTTCAGGCACTGCCTTCTCAGGTGCACATTACCTGGCATCACAAGCCTTTCTTTGAAATCTGGGTGGAAGCCTCTATGACCCCACAACTCTTGCATTCTACATGCCTGAAAATAAGAGCAGCATGTGGATGGTGCCAAGGGCTGCTTCTAGCTCAAGCAACAACCAGGTCCCTTTGAACCATGGTTGAGGCCACCTTTGATATCTGATAAGCACAGTGAAATAAACGTTGGAGAACCAATTCCCCAGAGGCTCTTCTTGAGCAGGGGGCCTAAGGGTTCTCTTCTCAAAGTAAAGATTTATATTTTTGCATCTTTGAGCTTGCAGTGGGTGGGGTCTTGCTGATTCCTGAGATTATCTTGAGGCATCTTTCTCCTTGTCTTGGTTCAAAATATTTAATATCTTTTTAATGGCGCTAATCTCTTCAGCAACCATATCTCCTTTGCCTAAACTTTAAATTTGCTTGCTTTTTGATTAAAGTTTAATTTTATAAATCTTTCTGTTCTCCTTTTTGCTCTGATTCTTGCTATTAATTTGCCTAAAAGCAGCCAACAATGTACATGCCACTGTCATGTTGAGCTCCACTGATTTTTCCTCCATCAAATCTATTTGTTTACTCCCTATAAATTTAGGCTTAGGAGATAGGCAAAATAATATACATGGTACTTAGTTCAAGTCCCATTAGTGTGACCACTTAAAACTTCATGAGCCTACATCCCTATCAGTATTTTGGTCTTCTAAGCTGTGACCAGAACTCCATATCAGGCTCTGCTTACAGCATTCTAGTGCATCTGTAGCCCACAGCTTCAAAACTTAACGAAGTCCTAGTTTCAAAGGCTTCTGAGCTATGTGTTCTTATATAATCATACCAATGGTCCCACTATAAGTTTTAAAATTGTATATATAATTTCATAATTTAAATATATACAGTAAAGCATAAATATTTGTTTGACAGGCTTACTAAACAGAAATGGGACAATCCACTGTGACCATCTGCACCTTGGAGAGCCAAAGGATCCAATAGCTGCTCAGTCCCAGAAACTGAAAGCCTTAACAAGGAGCATCAAGGCTGCAGCCCAGACTAAAGGCCTGAACACTCACTGGACAGTCACTGGTATGAGCCCACATTTAAAGGCTATCAAAGAGCGTGGGACATAGCTCAATGCTATAAGTTCCTTCTTGGCAAGCGCAAGGTCCAGAGTTCAATCCCTAGTACCACATGCCATGCCAGCCTGGATTCCCAAGTGCACTGTGCTGGCTCTAGAACTAGGCATGGTGGTGCACATCTGTAATTCCAGGGCAGGAGAGGCTGAGATTGGAGGATTACTACAAGTGCAAGCTACATAATGAGACCCTGTACCAAAAGAATAAAAATACAAAAATAAATAAAATAAAAATAAAAAATAAAGGCTAACAAAACTAGATTTACTTGTCCATAGACAGCAGCAATAGTAAAAAACACAGCTGTTCAAGCAGAGTTTGACAACACAAGCTCAATTCCTTGTTCTGTACATGTGGCAAAAAAGAATTCCCTCATATTTTGATTTCTTAGAGTATCTTCCTTCTTTGTACATTTCTGAATAGCCCACTAATTCTGTTTGGTCAATTCTACTACTGAGTCCTTGTATCACATTTTTTTGGTTGTAGTTGTTCACCAGAATTTTAATGTATTGTCACTTTTTAAGCACTAGAGGGCACCACAAACTCGTTTTTTGGTTTTTTTGTTTGGTTTTGGTTTTGGTTTGTTTGTTTAAGAAGTATAAAGGTATTTTTTAGAATTTAAAGTACACATTGAAAGAAAATAGAGTGCAAGCCTTTGGGAGACACGCATTATAGTCCGGAACTGGGAATGTTTATGATTTTGTCAGTGAGTGTGTGGAACTTGTAAATCTCTATAAAAGAAAAGCAAGATCCCACTCTCAGGTAGAAAGAGAATGGTTCATGTTACAAATGAAAAGATGGCCCATTTTACAGGAGAAAGAAGGCACAAGTCCATTCTACTTTTTTTTTAAGATGGATAATCTAAGATATTTTGCCTAAGAATATTCTTTGAAACCATGCATACATGTTATAGGAACACAATTCATGATAGCTACAGCTTGGAAATGACCTAGATGTCCATCAACAGATGAATGAATAAAATATATGTGGATAAAGAATATGTTTACATGCAATGAGAGTACTACCATGCCATAAAGAAAATAAACTTGAGTCATTTGTAGAAAAATGAATCCACTCTGAGCAATTTCTTTTTTTTTTTTTTTTTTTTTTTTGTGGGACCAGGGTTCAAACTCACTACCTTGCACGTGCCAGGCAGGAACTTGTGCCACAGAGCTATCTCCCTGGTCCCTGAATCCACTTTGAGACTATACTCTTAAATGAAATAAGTCACACACACAAGCTTAAATGCCACATGATTTCTCTTATGTGAGAAACACAAATTACAAATAAAGAACAAAATAAAAAATAGTAGAAAGTAGAGAGCTAGATCTTTCTCAAATGCAAAAGGGGAGAGGGGAAAGAAAAGAGATTAATGGAATTAAGATGTGCTACATACATATACCAACTCCACCCAAATATTATATACAAGTGCATGTTATGCCTGTGTCTCGATGTCCCCCCAAAGCCTCATGCAGTCATAGGTGGGACTTTTTCAGAAGTGGCTCAGTGTGTGATGGATTCAGGGTACAATGCCAAGAATAAGAGTGCTAGGATTAAGGGTGGATGACTTGTTTGTCCACTCTCTTAATCTGATAGCCTAGACAGAATAGAAAAGGGACAAAAAATGGCTGCTAATGCCTCTTTCTTGCTCTGCTAACTTCTGTCCATCATGAACTATTTTCTCTCTGTGATATCTATTTGCTATGTCACTCTGCCTGGGAGTTAACCAATTACAAACTAAAGCATCTGCAAACTGTGAGCTAAACAAATCTTTCAACCTTTAACTTTAGGCATTGGGTACTTTGTCTCAGCAGTGAGAAACTAAGTATACTAACATAATTAATTAATTAAGAACCTCTGAATCTGTTTCTCTAAGTTTAGAATTCTACCCTTTATTTTATTAACTAAGGTAATTTATAGATTTATAAGATCTTTGAGGATTTGGAGTATGATGAACTTGGCAGAAAATGAGCATTAACAAGGTTAGGGAGTACAGCTAGGAATAATCTTGGGTAAATTTGATCATGTCCTGAAACTGTAGACTTGTTAGAGTATAATTGTTAATTATTTTTCTTCCTATCCATCTCTAATTTTTCTATACTACCTCATACTTCTCAATGTAACACTGGGAGTTTAATCTCTTATTCTTAAGGGTTGAAACTGAGCTTAAGGTCCAAATTCTTATAACTGTTTCTGGTACCAGGGATGGGGGGAAGGCAACCCTGCCCAGCTCAGGATCAAAAGTCTTCAACTGATCTTCAACTTACAACATATAGGAAGATGAGCTTTGTTCTTTTATGAGCCATCATTCTTTGATAGTCAGCAAGGAAAGATAGGGACATTATCAAGCCATTAATGCTTGAACTATTTTATTCTTATGGTAAAGAAGTAGGGTCCAAAATTTTAAAGTCAAATATTGGCTAAAAAATAGATCCAAAATTAGGTGGCATTAACCTTTTATCTTTAATATTAACCTCTATTTGATTTGAGGTGTTAACACAAGTACAATAGGTAATTTAAGTATATACAAGCACCTTCTTCTTTGGGCAAAAAGAAATCCAATGTTCTCCCATTTTAATTATAATAATAGCCAAGGAATACACCAAATAAAGATATCTATTTTTGTGGCCATTAAAATTTTTACTATAGGGCCCTGGGGAGATAGCTCAGTGGAATAAGTGTTTGCCTGGAAAGCACAAGGTCCTAAGTTTGAACCCTGGTACCACCAAAAGAATAAATAAATAAATAAATAAATAAATAAATAAATAAATAAATAAAATTTTTACTATAGGGCTCAGAACCCAGATCTAGCCTCTGTTTTGTAGTCCTGAAGACCTTTTATACATAAAGATGTCTGGTAGTGACTGGCACCAGATAATGTAAACATATAAAGTAATGCAGTATGCCTACCTCCGGTAATCTGAGCAACTACTTTGAAGATAACAATATGTAATGTAATAACCATTGTTAATTTTCTACCACCTTGTTTTGAAATTCTGAAACATTTTATTGGGTATTTTTCTCTTTAAAATAAAAAAAGCCAAAAACAAGTTTATACCACAAAGGTAAAAAGCTTAGCACAGAGCCAAGTATGTTACAAATCAGAGTTCATGATATTCAGGATAGATTAGGGAAGTATCTTTAAAAAGGCAAGCTATCCCCACAGACTTTCACTTAGGACAGGCCCTGGCATCTCATCTACAGCACCAGTCTCACATCAGATACCTTGGGATTTTGGCTGCCGCACGGTCTCACCATGAATAGACAACCCTAGGTTTCTAAGTAATGACTGTGGCTGGTCTCGTTTCTTCCTTGACTCACTTCATCTTTTGAGGTCTGGAATTGAGAAAGGGATAAGATAAGTAGTGTCACAACCACCAATGCCACAATGCTGGCTTGCACCTGCAGCCTACGACAGGCTTCCAGCACCACAGGGCCAGGACTGAGGGAGGACAGAAGAAATAAAGGCATTAAAAAAAGAAAAGTAATAATTTTTAAATTTTACTTTTAAGAAAATTATCTCTTCAGAGCACAAAGTTACCCAAGGTTACAATGACTTTTTTTCTTCCAAAAAACTCAGATTGGTAGTTGTTGTTTTATGGGGTTTTTATTTTTAACTTTATTTATGTTATGGCCAGCTCAGCCTGCCCTGGTGGTGGGGCTGGCGCAGCTTGTAGTGCCAGGGATTGAACTGTGGTCCCTGCGGTTGCCTAAGTAGGCACTTTAGACCACTGAGCTATCTCGCCGGCCCTGGGGCTTTGTTTTGATTTGTTTTGCTTTGTTTTTTGAGACACAGTCTCACCCTCTAGCTTCTAGGAGAAATAAAAGGGCCTTACATCAAAGGTTTGTTTCCATCTTGTATAGTTTTGGTCAGTGCTGCTATATTGTTTTATGACTACCTTATACTAGCTGGGCAGAGTTGTTTTAATGGAGTAGTTTTGCTGCTAAGGTTTATAATGCTTTTGGTGTCAGTGAGTACCCTTATAAGGAAGAGGAGGTTTGGAAGGTAAGCTGGACTTTTATGTTTTATATTTCCAGTAGGTGAAGATCTCATCTGCATCTCAGGTTTATCACTACACTGAATATTTATCTTCATTCTCTTATTCGAAGTTTTGAATTTTCTTCTCTGTTTTCTCAAACCATGTACCAACCAGCACCAACACTTGGCTGCCCTCTGCCCAGATACTCAAACCCTTTCTGATAAGGCTCAAGTTTTTAACGAATCATTAGAGACACAATGACATACCTGGGGCTCACTCTTGGTGTGCATTCTCTGACACCTGACACACGTTGACAAATATATACCCTTACACCAGGACAGAGGATGGGTTTGCGGCACTCAGATATCTTCTGTGCTCCATCAAGTGATCTTTTTCCCTCTTATAAGTGCCACTTTTTGCTATTGCCTTTTCCAAATTGTTGTATAATTCCAATCATATCATATACGGTCTTTGCGTATGGCTTTCTGTCATGAAGCAGTAACTTAGCACTCATTTTAGCACTAATATCCCCTGATATGGATATAACAGTTTATCCATTCACCTAAAGAAGAATATTTTGGTTGCTTCTAAGTTGGAACAATTATGATCAAAGCAGCTATAAATAACTGGGTGTGGTTGTCCATAATGTTTCACCTCTTTTGGTCAAATACCAACAAATATGCTAGCTGAGTTTCATGGTGAAATTGGGGTGTGGGTAGCAAGAGACCATAAAAATCATCCCTTTTTAAAAGTGGCCACACCATTTTTTACTCATGCCAATAATAAATGATAGTTCCTATTGCTATACATCCCTACCAACATGAAGTACTGTGAGTGCTTCTGTTGTTAGCTACTATGGTTTAAGAATGTTTCAAAGCTTCATATCCTGGCAGTTCATATTCTCCAAGTAGTGATGCTGAGACGTGCTCAGACCTTTAAGTGGAGCCTAATGAACAATGACCAGATCGAGGGGCACCTCCCCTAAAAGGAATTATTGTAGTTCACAAAGGACCCCATTTAGTTCTTATCAAAATAAGTTGACCTAAAAAGAGCAACTTGAACACGGAGTCTCTCTGGCTTCCTGTCTCACCATGTGAGTTCTGCTTATGTTCTTGCTACTGTGATTCCATCCACTATGAGGCCTCCATCAGAGGCCATGCAAATGCCTCCCTCTCTTGGACTTTCAGTCTCTAAAACTATGAGTCAAATAAACTTCCATTCTTAATAAAATCACTTGGCCTCAGGAATTACATTACTGTAGCAGAAAACAGATGGATACATTGGCCATTCTAGTAAGCACATGATGGCATATCATGCTGTGTTAATTTGCATTTTTCAAATGACAACGGATGTAAAGTACATTTTCATGTGTTTATTTTAACCTACACATGTTTTTAGTGAGCTGTCTCATTAGAGTCCTTGACCTATCTTTTAACTGAGTTGTTTATTCTCTTTTTTATGAGCTACTTTATTTTGTTGCTTTTATTAGAATATGTTTGCTACTATGGAGATAGCCCAGTGGTCTAAGTGCCTGCCTAGGCAAGCTCAAGGACCCAGGTTCGATCCCCAGTACCTGGATGGGGATGCCATGTTGGCCCAACCTCAGGCACACTGAGCTGGCCACCAAGATTGGGCATGGTGATGCACATCTGTAATCCCAGCACTGGGAAGGCTGAAACAGGAGGATCACTCTGAGCCTGTACCAAATACATAAAATTAAAATTAAAAAAGAAAATGTTTGCAATACCTAATAGCTATAATCACTTGGAGGAATTATGACATGCATAAATCATGTGTTCATTATTATAATCTCTTTATCCTCCTTCCAATACAATTCTTCCCACTTTCCCTGATTTCAGATGCTCTTCCTAAATATTGCTTTCTCAGGTACCTTTTGAAAATATTTCCTCACAGATCCTGACTTCTTTTCATAGTGTCTTTCATACAGCAGAACTTTTCACTTTTAAAAGTTTTTTGAGGTTATTTCTTTCATGGATCATGCCTTTGGTTTGTATCTAAAATACTATCATCACTTTCAAAGGACATTTAGGGTTTCTCCTGTGTTGTCTCCCAAGAGTTTAAAGGGTTTGCATTTTATAGTTCACAATTTATTTTGAGATTTTTTCATATGTATTAGTAAGTGTTCTATATTCATGTATTTGTTAATGCATATTTGCAGTACATGTAGTTTATATTTATCATGGGGAGTTGACACATTAACATAATATAGCTTGATTCTCTTGTTAATCCCCTTCCCCTTCCCTTATACCTCCCCACCAATCTACTTTC
>PVKN010029954.1:0-12869 GCA_004027915.1 Capromys pilorides
CATAAAGCAAAGGTTCTCAAATTTTGTTTGAAGAGCAGTTCCTCCTGTAAAAATTTTTACTGATCAGGGCTTATGTTGGCCTGAGACTCTGCATTTATGATTTTACTGCAAATTGCGTTTTAACAGATTTAGTGGTGGCAGAAAAATTCAGAAATGATTAATGGCTGAAAGATGCTATCCACAAGAGAAGAACAGTATGGCTTGTTGATCTGAAAAGGACTGAACAAGTTACAGCTTTGCAACAGCACATGGAAGGGGGTAAGACCTTGATCGCTCCTTTTTCTTTTTCTTTTTCTTTTTCTTTTTTTTTTTTAAGAAATAGAGTTACATTGCAGTAGGTTCAGGATGGCACTGTAAGCACCTTTGCTAGTGTGGGACCCTCGTCCTCGCCCCGCTACACCATCCCATCCCACTCTCTACTTCCTGATTGCTAAGGAGCCTTAACCAGTTTGCTTGGCAGTCTACATATCCTTCAGAAGGATTTTTCTTTCTTTTTTTAGTTTATGCATTTAGTACAGGGTCTATAGGGTCTCACTACATAGATCACCCCAGTCCCTGCATCTGCCTAAGCAGGAGCTTTGGTCTGCTGAGCTATCAGGCTGGCCAAGAAATATTGCTCTTAATCAGCCATTCCCTGCCACCTACTGCTTCTCCTCCTTCCTTGGCACAGGGACAACTCCTATTAAGATGATTTATATAGAGAGCAGGTGAATCATATTTTAAGGTTGTTTTTCCTTTTTGGAGAATGCTATAAACAGCAGGAGGCCTTTTAGCCTCTCTTCTTCACCTTTTTTATTAGACATTTATTGACAGTGAAAAATATTTATGTGTGATTCAAGAATCTTTCAATTTCGTTAAAACAAAGAAATTCTCTTTCCTAGCTCTTGCTTCCTGATCATGTATGTCACAATATCCCCAGCGGCCACAGTCTACCCAGAAAATGCTTCAATTTATTCTCTTTCATGTGTTTCTGGAAATAACTCAAACATTTTTTTAACATGGTGAGTGGAGGTTGGGAGGCAGAAATAAATATACCAAACTCTCAGGTTTTGTTCTTTTATCTTTATCTTTCTCCATCTTGTTTTTTTTATGCCATATCTCAGTAGCCTCAGTTTTCAATATTGTTGTGATTTTGTATTGTCCAGTTGGCTACAGCCAAAGGTATTTCAGAGTTACTGTAGTTTTTCACTCCCTTATTTTCTAAGAGGTTACTGTGGTTCATAGGAGTGTGTCTTGGTTACTTTTCTCTCTCTCCTTGCTGAAATAAATATGACACCCAAAGTTTAAAGAAAAGGTTTATTTGTCTCACAGTTTGCAGAGGTTTTAGTCAGTCACCAGCTGACTCCGAGGCAGCACATCAGGACATGGGGGCAACAATCCAAGGTGGCAGAAGACTGCAAAGGTAGCAAGAGCAAAAGAGGGAAGGAGAAATCAAACCTTTTATCCTTCCTTACATTGTAAGCAGCGTATCATTAACACCTCCACTCCCATCCCTGGACGCTAGGCCAGAGCTCTCACACCATCTCTGGGCCCTCATTTTTGCACAGGATGAGGGTATTTACAGAGTAAGGACTCTAGTCGCCTGCTGAGTCCCTTAATTAAATGTCTAAACTTCTAGAGCTGACACAAAGGATCAATGGTTGCAATCCACCCCTTGTCAACTTGGCAACCAGACCCATATTTTTAAAAATTGGTTCCCAGATACAAAGACATGCTTATTCTTAACATTTTACAACTTGAACATTGTAACACAGGTTTAACAGTCCTTCAGGATCAGTACTAAATCTATCAACATTATGTTACAACAGAACCATAACATCCTGCCCCTGCCCCCAACCCAAAGACTCATGCACATTCCTTGATGCACAAGGCACCTGGTCCATTCCCAAGAGTTGCTAAAGTTTTAACAGCTTCAGCATTGCTTAATATCCAAGATCCAAGTTTCCTCTGAGATGTAAGGTGAACTCTTGGCTACACGCTCCTGTACAAGTGAAAACAACGTTAAACATGTCTACCATTTAAGAGCATAAGATAAATGTTTTCATTCCAAAAGTCACAACAGAGGAATACAAAGGATGGGGACCAAAGCAAGTCCAAAATCCAGCAGGACTCTCTTAGGCCCGTTCACTCCCGCCCTGCAGCTTTCTGCAGGCAGCCCACATTCCCGGCTGCTTCTGCACTGCACATCTGGCTTCTCGCTCGTAGTGTCACACACTGTCCTCTCAGGGGCACACTGAGCTCCTGCCTTCTGTATGCACCTAAAACTAGCACCACATGGGTGATGTAAGGTCTGCTGCCAGCTGGAGTCGTAGCCAAGCTTTCCTCCCTCTTGGTGGTAGGGGTCGAGTGTCAGGATTGCTGAGCGCTCTAAATCAGAGTTTGAGGAACAAATTCTCTATGCCGCCGCCATTCTGGAACATGGTGTGCTGAGGCTTTCTCCTCAAAGCAAAGTCTTTCACTTTTGCAGTGTTGAGGCTGCAAAGGGTGGAGACCTGCTGCTGCTTGTGATGTCCTTGGGCTATCTCGTTTGTTTTCTTGTTCCTTCTCAGCAATTAAGATGTCCTCAGCTCTATCTTTGCAGTCCCCAGATTTATTGGAGCTTTCTAGCTAGGCAAACTCAGAACATATTAAGTCATTGTGCCAAGCTCTTTGCTCTTGATCCTCAGCATAGATCTGGCTAAAAGCCCCCAGTAACAGCCATGCCATTGCCTTGATGTTCAACTGCCTTAAACATTTTTTGCCAGCTGAATCAGTCCTCTACCCTTAATCTCACTCTCAGGCAAAGTATCTGGACATGAGTAAAATGCAGGCAAACTTTCTGCCAAGCCATAACATACATCATCTGGAGTCCAACAGCCAATGCAATCCTTATTCCCAACAGAAATCTCCCCAACCTGGTCTTTACCAGCAGGATTTCTATCAGTTGTCCGGTGTGTTAAGCTCTGCACAGAGCCTCCCATACAGATCACCCTAAAGCACCCCAGCTCTACTCTTTCAGGTGACAAACCTTTCCAAGCTCTTCCCGTAAGTCATTTCCAAAGGCCCTCGAGCTACACAGTCAGGTATAGTCACAACAACAACAACAACACTTTCCTGGTACTTTTGTGGTTACTTTTCTATCTTTGGTTGTTGGAACAAAATACCTGAGACCTGAAGTTAAGAAAGAAAAGGGTTATTTAATCACACTGGCTGATGGAGATTAAGTCTGTGATCAGCCTGCTCCAGGGCTGCTTGGCATGACATGGGGGCAACAGTTCAAGGCAGGCAGCAGAAGACAGCAAAAGCAGCAAGAGAGCAAAGGGTGACAGTGGGCAAAGCCTCTTTTCCTCTTTTAGATTGTAAGCGGGCCACCCTGGTCCGCAGGTTGATGTAGCAGCTCATGCCTTCCTCTTGGGCAGGATGAGGAGGGTTACAAAATGCAGAACCCATCCCCTTCACGAATCCCTCAGTTAAACTCCTAAACTTCTCAAATTGACACAAAGTTTCAACCATTACAGAGTGGAATGCCAAAAAAAAAATATAAGCACTATTGAGAAGAAATTTTAACCTAGATACTCCCAGTATTTTATTTTATGAAGAAAGTTGATATAAGAGAGTCTATCAGTTCTTAAACTGTTCCTATAATAAAATCATAATTTCTAGATTAGTCATGTTTCAAAAGAGGTCATGAAATGTGAAATGGATAAGTCATTCCCTTAATATACTTCTCATTTCTGTTAATGTTATTAATCATCTTTTGCCTATAAAGCCTATCTAACTTGAAATAGATGAATTTTTCTCCCATTAAGCAGTCTATTAAATTACATTAAAAAAATAGCCATGATTTAGTATCTTGCAGTTACTTTTGGACCCCTGCTGTATGGGGGTGGTGAGGCCCTGTCCTTACCAACAGGGTCCAGAATTGCACCTGCATGATCAGGATATGCATAAACTAGGATATTTCCAGCAACAAGTAACAGAATGTACAGCTAGGGTGTCTTCAATCATGAGACACTTATTCTGTTAGAGAGGTACACTATGTCCCCAAACAATTTGATTCAAATGCTGAAGCATGGTAAAGACAAAGGCTGTTTTCAGCTTTCTAATTCTTGACTCCACTTGATACACTTTGTCCTGACCTTTTTCAGATTTGAAAAAGGCTGTCATAGCAGCTGCCACAGGGGCCTCTTCATCTGTAACCAAATGTGGGGGTGACACAGGAAAAATAGAACTCCTGACCTGCCAGATGTCAGATGTGCCATTTTTATCTTCTGAATATTGAAGAATAATTCCAAGGGACAAAGGAGCTTAGATGTAGCAGAAGCTTATTAAGAGAAAGTTCCTGAGAGACAAGAGGGGGCCCCAAAAGTGGGTGGCCTCCAAGCCTCTTGGTCGGCGATAACGTACACAGCACAATCACGATGCAGGTACAAGGTGGGTCTAATTGTAATCATCCTATAGATCACAAGTATAGCCGCCTGGCTCTTAGTGATTCAATGGGGAAATGAGTCATGTAGTACAGCTAGATGAGAGATCAAAGAAATTCTTGGAGAAGGAGGGGAGTATGGGTCCAGGTGTTCTGGTCACCACCTGTGTGTCTGATGCCTGTCAGGGGGCCACCAGCCAGGTGGTGCTAATTATAGGATGGTCTCAAGTTGCCATTTACTCCAGGCAGACATGCAGGCCGGGTGATTGCTTCTCCACCTTGAGGCCTGGCTTTCTTCTGATTTGCTCCAGCCACGGCTGTGATGTTTTTATTTTTGTGTATGTGTTGACTTCTTCGGGGCTGCAGCCCTTCTCTGGTTGTATATTAATGTCAATCTAATTTAGCTACCTACAATAGGGGGACTGTCCCCTGTTCTGTTTCCTGAACAGGAAGATGCAGCTGCTCCCAGTGGACTCTTTGGCTGGTCCCATTGGCAAGATACAAGCCCACACTCTTGCTAAAAGCATGTGTGTGTGTGTGCACACGCATGTGTGTGTGTGTGCGTGCACGCATACATGTGCATGCACACACGGGTGCACATACATACACATGCTTAAGTGTGGCAGGGATTATCTGGCATATGGTGGGAAGCGGCTTCATAGAAGACAAAAACTGGAATAGCAATAGACAGGGGGGAAATCACTATGGTGATATTTTTGACAGCTCCCAAAGCCTTCAAAAATGTGTGAAAAATGGTAATCTGAAATTTTTTTGGTGATTTAACAAATGAGTTTTATTCATTTTCCTGAGCTTTGACAAGTCTGTTTTCTATTTTTGGAGTTACACACGGACTCAAAATGGGAGTTGCTTCTGTACCAATGATACGTATTTTTTTTTCAATTGATCCTTTGAATATTGGTATAAATTTCTAGTATTCAGAATAATTTGATTTCCTACCCAGCAAATATTTTCTATTTGTAGAATGGAAGAGAAGAACAATTACATGAAAGACAGTGAGTTATAATGAGGAAAGCAAGGGGAAGAGAATTTGCGGGAGACTAAAAAGACAGGCGAGGAGGAGGGATTTTCTAGAAGAAACAGTGACTAATCTTCTAGTCTGATGTGAGCGGGTGCAGTTCAACTAGGTCACCTGCCACTTGGAGTGACGGGCGGTATAAGCCATGAAGACACCAGGCACAAAGAGCAGGAAGGAGCGAGGCGGCAGGCTCCCTTCCAGGCCTTGACTGTGCAGGTCTGAATCTGCCCCTCTCGACTGCAGGGCAGGTGTGGCCCTGGAAATGCATGCTCACCCCGCTTGGCCCTGGGTTCTAGAGGCGCTCCTTTCCTCACCCCCACCCCATGCAGTAGGGTTTGCCTAGCAGTGATGCTTAAAACAAACCATGTCAATAATGCATAACTTGCCCCAGCAATCATTAACGCAAGGTTAGGACAGGCCGAGGGACGCATGTTGCTATTGCTAAGGATCTGAACCCAGGTTGCTACAGGAGCTAAGCGCCAGCTCCTGCACTGAGCTACACCCGCAGCCCCGAAGTTCACGGGCCTTGCCTGCCCTGCCTATCTTGCCTTCTTTGCCTTGCCTTGCCTTTTTCCCTTTTCTTCTTTTCATTTTCTTCTCTTTCCTGTTCTCCTTTTCTCCTTTTGTTCTTCTCTTTTCCTGTCTTCACCCCCTCACTTTCCTTCCTGCTTTGCCCTTCCCCTGGCCTCTCCTCTTCTCTCCTGTCCTTTCCTCTTTCCTGTGACGCTGTGGATCTCCACATGCCAGGAAAGCTCTCTACCTGAGAGCAATATCCTCCAAAAATAACAAAAGCACCAGGTATTTCAAGTAATGAGGTTTTCATAAAGATGTGTTTCTCTCTGGGCTTGGAAGATAGCTCAATGACATAAATGCTTGCCTGGCAAGTGTAAGGACCCAGGTTTGATTCCTGGTACCGCAGGCTGTGCCAGCCCTGAAATCCCAGTTGCGCTGTGCTGGCCACCAAAACCAGCCGTGGAGGCTCACAACTATAATCCCAGCACCAGGGAGGCTGAGACAGGAGGATCACTATGAGTCCAAGCCATGTAGTAAGATTCTGCATCAATCAATCAATCAATCAATCAATAATATTTTTTTTTTAAAAAATGTATTCCTGTATATAAAATTTAAGTGTGCTTTGGAGCAAATAATTCACTGATACCCACAAGATTTGTTAGGTTTTTGCTTCTGGATATAGAGGTCATGCTTCCTGCCTTCCATTTCAGCGGTTCGCCTTGTTCTTTCTTGCCTTGTCCTGGTTTGGCCTTTTTCTACACTTTGCCAGATAGAATCACCAGAAATATTACAGGTACTTTTAAATTATTTTCCATCTTGAGTAAGACACATGAGAAAATCCTGGCGACAGGCTCCCTTCATAGTACAGCTACATTTAAGTGGAATAGATTTTTATTCCTTTTAATCTTTACATCAACTTTAAAGACCCATGCAAAATAAGTGCATACTCTAATAGGTGTTTGTATGGCGAGCACTCTGCTAGAGAAGCCCTGCATCAAGACACAAGCCTTCCCAGCTTCCCCAGCAGGTCCTTCCAGTGCCCTGTCCGGTGCGAACTCCCCTTCCTCCGTGGACACCCTCCATCCTTTCTTTATGGAGCCACAGCCCAATTGTGTACTCATCCACACTATATTTTTCCACATTAAATTTTTCCCTGAATGTAAGACTCCCATAATCCACACCTTTCATCCTTCCATTGGTTTATTTCCTTATGTTTTTCCTTTTAAAGGGATGGAGCCGGCTGGCTGTGTTGGGCTGTGCATGTCAGCTCAGCACTCTGGGAAGCTGAGGCAGAAGGATCGCAAGTTTGAGCCTAGCATGGGTAATATAGCAAGACCCTGTTTCAAAACTACAAAAATTAAAAATAAAAAGCTTAAACAGGGCTGGGGATGTCACTTTGTGAGAAGAACCTGAGCTCAGTCCTCAACACCAAACACACGCACACACATACACACACGTACACACACACACACACACACACACACACACTTCAAATCATAAGCCATTTGATTTGTAGTTTTGCACAGTTGAAGTCCACTGTTTTCATTCTTAGCTCTCAGCATGTAGTCTGGCTTTTTCCCCTGCTTCTGGTATTCCCTGTGCACCATCAGGTGGACTCAGAGGCTTCCGCCCAAGGTTTTGTCTCTTTGGGTGAGATGACAGGTCAGTGTGGTCTTTCATCATGGTGTGGGCATTTCATGTCTGGCTCCCTCTTTGTGACTGTCCATGTCTAGATCCATTTGTGAGTGGCTGCAAAATGGTGATAGTACAATCCCACGATGTCTCTTTCACTTACGAGTTGGAATACTTTTATAGGGGAATATATTTGACCTACCATTCAGCTGCCACTGGTACAGTTCACATAGAAGAAGCAGAATAGTTCTTGGTTCTTTGCTCCCAGTTACCAGTTTCCGTGATAATAATGGTTTGTTATTCTCCTCTGAGGCTGAATAATTCTTTGGTTTTTGAGAAATGATTACAATGAACTCTTGGATTTCAATATGCTAACAGGTTTTAGCCAATAACAGTTATTATATTTTTGGAGCTTGAACTGGCCTCTCTCTGGATTTCCAGTAGAATCCTCTTCAGGTTCGTTTCTGAGCCTGTGGGACGTGCCTTAGACATTTTTGCTGACTCAGTACCTGACATCAGATGTCTCAGGATCATCTGGGAGCTGCCTACCCCAGGCGTGGAATCAGTTATGATTCTCTGGCAAGTCCCGATTTGTTATGGAATGGTAGGGTTTCAAGACCACAGTGTGGGTGCTCATTCATAATATTGCGGGGGTGAGTCAGTGCTCTGACACTTTCCAGCAGTGGAGCTGGGAAACCTACCTCTTGATAATTATACATACAGATGTAAATTCGCAGATAATGTTCCTAATGATCAGACTGACATTTCCAATTAAAATCAGGGCTATGGGGGTTTCCTAGCCTTTTCTATACTACATCGGAGTCTCTTGGCCTCCAAAGGAGGATTACTGGTTCCGAAGGATACAGTACCTGACAGTATTCTAGTCCATTTGGACTGCTAAGACGCAAGACCATACACCAAGTCATTTATAAACTAAACGTCCCTAGTCCTGGAAGC
This sequence comes from Capromys pilorides, assembly GCA_004027915.1. Taxonomy (NCBI): domain Eukaryota; kingdom Metazoa; phylum Chordata; class Mammalia; order Rodentia; family Capromyidae; genus Capromys; species Capromys pilorides. The sequence goes on from PVKN010029954.1 coordinate 8,544, forward strand.
TGGGAAGTCCAAGATCAAGGTGCAGTAGATTAGGGGTCTAGTGAGGACTCATTCTCTGGGTTCTTCCCATGGGGAAGACGCTCTCTTCCCTCTGCTGCCTTGGCCACCAGCAGCTTTCCCCTGCCATTTTTAAGCTAAATCTCAATGTAAATATCCACGGGCTTTGGTGCTGGCAGTGTGTTTCTATGTTGAGATTTGGATTTTAACCATTCTCACCTTTATCTTCCCAAAACTCACTAAGCAAAGGGAAAGTCTCTTTCCTAGTCCCATTTGCATAAAAATTGGAAATGCTGAATTGTTGTTAACTGACAAGCTTGGATAATTTTATATCACTCCATTGGGACTTAGGGAACATATTCCCAGTGTCATTAAATCCTCTAAAAACTATGATCTCATACTTTCCCCAGCCTGCTTCTGATATGATTTAATGTATTTGGTATGGGGTCTCACTGTGCAGCTCGGACTCGTAATGACCCTCCTGTGTTCAGCCTCCCCAGGCCTTATCGGCTGGCTCGGCGACCCTGAGGGCAGAGCCTGTGCATCGTAAGGTACTGGGGATTGACTGCTTGCCTAAGCAGGCAGCTCAGTCTGCTGAGCTATCTTGCCAGTCCTCCTGGTACGATTAAAAAGAGAAACTTCCTATGTCCTAGAGCCAATGTAAAGGGTTAGGTGTTTCCAGCATTAATAGAAACTAGCTTTTTATATAACGCCAGTGCAAAGCAATTTATACTCCGAGTATTACCAAAATAATCTTATTGTATAAGAGAAGATCTATTTACAGTGTTTTTTTTTTTAAATTTTTTATTTATTTATTTGTTTGTTTGTTTGCTTGTTGTGTTTGTTTGTTTCTTTATTTTATTTATTTTGTGGCTGGCTCAGCCTGCCCTGGTGGTGGGGGCTGGCGCAGCATGTGGTGCTGGGGATCGAACCGCAGTCCCTGCAGTTGCCTGAGCTTTCCTAAGCAGGCGCTTTAGACCACTGAACCATCTCGCCGGCCCCTATTTACAGTGTTTTTGTATACATTAGCTCATTTAATCCTCAAATAACCCTGCTGGGGAGGCATTGTTAGTGTGGCTCTCATTATTCAGAGGAAGTTGAGCCTAGAGGAGGACTTAAATGGCTTAAGGTTTCTGGGTGGGTTCTCATGTCTGTCTGCAGAGAATACCACAGAGGACTCAGCTTTGGAGACACAGCTGGGAGGCACAGAGAGCTTCCGTCAGTCACACACTCCCTGCAGCTCCACAGGATGACAGGTGCTGTAGGCAGATTGCTCTCACCGGCTGCATAGTAAGGAGCCTCGCTTGGCTCCTATATTTACCCTGTGACAGAAGCAGCGTTGAACCTGACCCTGCTCTGTGTAGTCTGCCTTCTCTCATTAGCTAACCTCTACCCCCTCGGGGAGCTTTGTGAGGCCTGCAGCCCACCTTCAGGCCAGGGCACCTCCGTGTGCACAACTGCACCTGTGTGTTGCCCAGCATGGCTCAGGTGTCTGGTCCTAGTGGGCACCTGCGCGGGCTGGGCATGGGTGCCACCACTCATGATGGGCACTTGAGGAGGCTGGACAAGGGTCCTTCCATTCACAGTGCGCACCAGAGGGCAGTGTCAGGGCATTTCTGGTGACTGTGGGCTAACCCCCACCTCAGAAGGCTCTGGGAGGCAGAGAGGAGGAGAACCTGATCAGAAGTCTCTGGGAATCCTTCATTACATTCTAATATTTTATCTTAAAACTGACACTAATCTGAAATTCTATTTCATCATGTACACCACTTCCCTGCAGGGGCAGCTGCTGCCCTGTGGAGACAGAGCGCCTACTCAGCGGCTCCTGGTGCCTCCTAGCGTATCACCAGGTAAACCTAAAGACTGCTCCCATCTGCAGGCATGACAGGAAGCGGAGAAGTCAGCTGTGGCCCCACCTTGGGAGTCGGAAAGCTTTGCCAAAAATGTGGATTTCATGAAGCTTTAGAATCAGAGGAGCCAGTGAAATATTTCTTTCTCTTTTTCAATAAAGTAGGGTGTTCGCTTGTGTGTTTTAGAGGCATGGCTTTTCAACTTCTTCGATCCTTGGAAGACCTATGGTAGTTAAACATGGCGATGATTCACACACAGATTACTCATGTATACACGCGTGCGTAAGCTGACGCATATATGACAGGAAAGCGCAGCAGCATCGCGCGCACCCTTACGTTGTCCGTGGTAATCTACGTCATCTAGACTAGTTAGTGCGACCCACTACAGGCTGCACAGCTCCCAGTGGCTGCACCCTGCAGCGTTTGCCTATTTGACAAATAGAGGAAGGAAAGAGAAACAACCAACTCCTGAAAGGAAGGAGCAGCCGGAATCCTCAGAACAGAAGGCGAGGCAGTGGCAGGTCAGCAGCACCCAAGGGCACAGGAGTGGGTCGCTAGCTGCCCATGAAGTTGGTCTGGGGTCTGTGGCTCGAGCCAGCGGCCATTCTATCCATGGAGGAAAGGAAACCAGAAGATCCCTTCGCAGATTAATTCTTTTGCTGAGAAGTGACTCTCACAGGGAGCTGAGTGGAAGCTCAGGAAAAGGTGGGGTGCAGAGAAGAGACGTGGGGGCCTGGAGCATGTGCCTCCTGTCCACAGCCAGGAGGGTGGGGATAAGGTTCTCGGGATGAGTGAGCAGCGAGTCAAAAGAACAGAGGGCCGAGGAGAGAATGCCCAAGGGCATCCTCCTCTAGGAAGAGGCAAAAAGAAGAGTCTGCAAAGGGACTGAGCCCCACACCGGGAACACAGAGTGTCGCACAGGCTGTAGAAGAACATCCCAGGAAGGGGGCAGCCGGCAGGTCCAAGGCTGGAGAAGGGCCTAGGGAGGGGGCCGGGGAAATAGCTCCGTGGCACAAGTGCCTGCTTGGCAAGTGCAAGATCGTGAGTTCGAACCCCAGTTCCGCAAAAAAAAAAAAAAAAAAAAAAAAAAAAAAAAAAAGAAAGAAAGAAAAGAAACAAAGGCCTAGGGAGATAAGAGATAAGATGTGCAGGTAGGGACAAGTCGTATCCTGAGGGTAGCGGCAGAGAACCTCGCTCAGGGTCCTCGCAGGCCTGCAGGTCTGTAGAGGAGGGAGGGAGAGGGAGGCAGGAGCCACGTCTCTGAGACTAGAAACCCTAGGATAGGGATGAAGGGAGTGCCCGCTGGCGCAGCAAGTCAGCAGGCTGGACTTGGGACGCGTGGCAGAGAGCCACCTGAGCCTGCGGATGCAGGGCCGAATGAAGAGGCCGGACTGCTTCAGAGCTTAGAGCAGCGGACAGAGGCGCACAAGGAACGCGGCAGTGGTTGGTGTTAGCGACCCGGGCCTTCACCTCCCAGCCCTGTGCATAAGGCTCGAACCCAGAGCTCTTGCACTGAGCGACATCCACAGCTCTTTTCTATTTTGAGGTAAGGTCTTATTGAGTCCTTACATGGCCCACGTTGGACTCAAATTTGTAATCATCCTGCCTCAGCCTACCAAAGTGCTGGGATTATGGGTGAAATCCATCACACTCAGGACCATTCTTTTTCAAAGTCTCCTGGGCAGGGAGATAGCTCAGTGGCATAAGCACCTACCTGAGTTCAATCCCTGGTAAAACACACACACACACACACACACACACACACACACACACATCACCAGTATTCCTGAATTCCCACATTCTTGCTGAATTTGTTTTAACATCTTATTGTCTTCTCATTGTCAATGTGAGCAATCAAATCTTTATACATTTTCATTTCTATATGTTTGTCATTTTACCTTTCTAAAAATTATACTTTAATGGTATATACATAATCCAAAATTTAAAAAATGCTTCTTTAAAAACTGATTGTTTTCTTTTTTAAAAAAATAAAAATCTGGAATTAATCTTTCAACTTCTGGACAAGTATATCACTTGAGTTTAGGTAAAACAAATATTTACCATGAGCCTACTCTGGTCAAGAAGTTTATAGCTGTTAACTTCCAACAAAAACAATGTTCAATACGTCTGTTGTTCAGAGGTGCCATAACCCTATTTCTAATTCAGTTCATTCAATACCTAATCCTCAAGGTGTGTAGGAAGTTTGGCTGCTTTAACTTAATCCTGCAAACTGTGAGCTCACTGGGCCAAGTTCTGGGTAGAAGTAGGAACATAAATATGAATTTTCATACCCCAGGCTATTTTGAAATACTGAAGTACTCTATATTTGTTTAATATTTTTTAAAAATCAGAAATTGAGACCATTTATGTTTGAGGCATTACCTAGAGAATTTATATATTATATTAATATTTCAAATGGAACAGAGGTGTACAGATGAAGAGAGCCATTTTAGTACTTCTTCCTGGAAGAATAAGGGAA
>PVKN010029955.1:0-12856 GCA_004027915.1 Capromys pilorides
GCATGACAATCTTGCTGACATTTTGTAACATAGTTAAATTTTAATTTCAATATGACGTAACATTTTTAACCAATCATCTCTATCTAATACATAAAAATCTTTTACTTAATTTGTCATTCTTTAGTAGAATATACACAATTTTTGTTAAAGGCAGATGTCTGAATCTATAAGAAAAGTCTCATCACAATACGAAATCTTTGTTTTACATTTTTGAAAACTTGTGCATCTAGAATCATGAATACATTTAGTAAATGTATTAACAATAATAAATTACTATACACATATGAAAACCCTTGTTTTTTAATTTAGTTTCATACCAAGAGTATCTTTTATGAGAAAACCTTATTTTAATTTTTTCTGAAAAAATGTATCTTTTAACCAATGACCAAATTACTGAGGGGCATCTTCCAAGAACCTATGGAGATTATTTGGGGATCCTTATTAATGCACAAAGCCTCACATAGCCACCCCTTTATCCTCCAATTGGAGTCCTGTTCAATAATCTCTCCACACTCTAACAAATTTTGTTTATTTAGCTTACATTTTTGATGACCTGTGAGTCAACCAATTTTGATATCACTTAGATCAGTTGGTAACTCAGGAAAAAACATGCTTTTATGTCTATATCCCAAAGCTCAAATAGAATGAGGAATATCTGTTCACAGAATGACATAAAAACACATAAACAAATATTCAGAACACACAAAAACATCTTAACCAGAACACACTCAAATATATTTTTGACCAAAGTGAATAGTACTAATTCTGTTGCAATTTTTAGAAATTTATGATCATAGACTAGTCAGGGTTTTTTATTTGTCAATTAGCAGAGATTTCTTATCAGAAAAATTTGGAAGGAATAGAATCTTTTATCTATAATTAATATGTATATTTTGTATATTTTTAAATGTATTTAGTACAGGTTCATAGATTGGATTCATACTGATTCTCCTGTTTTCAGCCTCCCAAGTGCTGGGATTAAGGCATGCACCACCATGCCCAGTCTCAATCAATATCTCAGTGTGTCCTGGGGGTGGGGCCAGCATGGCACACCAGGAATCGAACCCTAGATGCTGCACTCTGTTGTATTTTGTTTTATTTCACAAGTTCCTGAGTTCAGTCTCTGGTACCACATCGCGCACTGGCCCTGAAACCTAGCATGATGGTACATGCCTGTAATTCCAGCACTGGAGAGGCTGAGAAAAGAGGATCACTACAAGTCTGACCTGCATAGCAAGATAACAATAACAAAACACAGTAGGGGCATTTATCTATACCTTTGAAAAGTTGGTGTCATGTCATGCAAGTTTACCTAGTGACTAACAGCTGACATTAACCAGGCAGGATACTTTTTTAAAGACTGAGGTAGCTTGCCTGCTTTAGGCAATGAGGCCTAGTTCTCTTCTCAGAAATTTGACCGATTTCCAGCTTCAGCAGCTCTCAACAAGTGCCGTGCTGCTGAGCTATATCCCTGACCTCAAAGTGAAATTTTATAATAGGACAATAAATATATACTCAGGATGTGGCTGGTTCTAGGATTGAGTCTGTGAAAGTAAATGTGAGCCTGACACATTTTTAGGGACAGAAGTAAGGAAAAGTTAAGAGTGAAGATGACATGTCATAAGGATGCAAAGTTAGTTTTAAGGGTTTCTTAATGATAAAATCTATGATAATGTGAGCATTAAATCGTAATAACTATATCCACTGAGATAGCTGTGAATTTATATTTGTGTAAAAGTAATAGTTTCAAGATCACTGAGAAATAAGGTATTTATAATATTTCAAGTATTTTACCGTAAAATATCAATTAGAAAATTGTTAGGTTTTTTTTGGTAACACAGTAAAGAGATAGGAAAGATAAAAGAAGCTTTTATTAACTCTAAAGACATTGGGGCTGGGGAGATAGCTCAATAAAATAAGTGCCTGCCTGGCAAGTGCAGGGTCCTGAGTTCAATCCCCAGTACCACAGAAAAAAAAAAAAGACATGGAGAGGATCCAGGGCAGGGAGATGGGGGATACTCTGACCTGAGACAAAGAAAATTGAGACTTTTATGGACTTCTGCTATGGGTGAAGTTTGAGGGCCAGTTTTAATGACACCAAAAGAGTTGATTAGGGTCTTCCCTATGTGTGGGGGAAAGGTGAAAGGAAATTATATGTAGGACTGGATTGGGGAAGAGGGGGAAAGTGGTCATTGAGAAGGTAAGCTGTTGTTTTAAGGACTTCAGTCATGTTAGATGACCATCATAATAATTTAGCAATTCATACTAGGGCCAGAACCTATCATTCCCCTCTTTTAGTTGTTATGAATGGGCAACATGTCTCTTAGACTGCTTCCTGCTGAACCAGGGCACCATTTTGGGAGAGAAGATGGACAGGATGATGGTTTATGCCCATGTAGAATCTATTGCCAGTGTCTTAGCTAGGATTAGAAGCTCATCATTAGTGAAAGCTAGCATCCCAGAATGATGAAACCTTGAAAAAAGTTCAAAAAGAGAGGGTGCTATGAGTAGATATATCATCACAATTAAAGGACCCAGGAGGAGACAAGAAGGGGGTCCATGATCCGAATGTGTCATTCTGCCATGATCATGGCAAGGGGGAAAAGTATTGATTTTTTAGTTCCTGTTTGTGCTCTAGGAGCTTAAGAACATAGGTGCCCTGGGAAGTACCCTGAGTCTAGTTAGTGCCAAGGAAAGGAGGTAAAGCTGAGGCAGGTGCAGCTCCAGGATAAGTTTGATGAGGTGGGATCTTAAAAGCTCATTTGCCTCTATTACTCTAGATCTACATACTATGACATATCTTGCTCTTTTTTGAGTGTCTGTGTTTGTTGAGTTATCATGTATGAACCATGTATCAGAATAGGTGTAACAGCATTATTGATAACCCCAAGAATGTGAACTAAACTGTAGTAGCCATTAGATTTGAATAAGGAAGAATGAAAGTATTGCACAGTGAGTAGGGACTGAAGTTTCCCACAGTATGTGGTTAGCAAGGGAAAAGGGAAGGAGGATCTGGCCATGCATTGAAGTTGGGTTTGTAAGATGAGCACTGTGATGATGGAGATGAAAGAGAAGTGGAGCTTTTGCAGATTCCTCCCCATGAGAAGTGTGGGGCAGGTTGGGATCATAAGGAAATTATGAGTGAAGAACAGTGTCTACAGTCGGCAGGAAATAGATCCTGTCCGAAGGGGCATGTAGGTTAGCCATCAGCACCCACTGTGGATACTAGATCTAATCCAGCAACCTGAGAACTCAGAAAGATCACCAAATGTGATCTCTGTGTCAACAAGGAAAGTGTCCTACCTGAGATGTCCAGTGGGCTTTGACAAAGATACCTTGATGGGGGCAATGAACCCCAAGCCCCATTGTTTTTCTTCAGCATCAAGACCAAGCAGGTCAAAAATTGATGGATCTGGCTGCAGTGAGTTCTATAATGGCAGGGAACGTGGGTCATGATGATGTATTTCTTGTGGGTCCTTAGCAGCCACTTGCTGCATGCAGATGGGATTAATGGTATTCTGCTTGTGGCTTCTGTAACTCAGCTGGTACTGGAGCACCTGAGGCTGGATCAGGACTGGCGTTTTCCAACATCCAGAGTGGGGACCATGCCGATCTGATGTACTGTGGCTCTGTGCAGTGTAGAGGCCCCCCGCCCTGTGTCTCAGCTGCTGCCCCTGAGACATGCAAAGCCCTCCAGTTCAGAAGTGGTGGGATGGTATGGAGCTAGCATAGCCCAGAATTCAGCTCCAGTCCTGGGGTTCTTAAGGGTGGAGCTGGGGAGCCTGGCCTGTAGGCAGGAAGGAGCGTCCCACTGTGGGTGGCAGCCTGGGTGACCTTCCCCCTCAGTGCTGTCTCTGCCAACCAGGGCATAGCCACCAGTGTGTGCACTGCCTCTTTTTGGCTGAGTGCATTTCCTCCCTTTCACCAAAGGCTCTGCCTGAGCAGGGCACACTATCCTGCTTGTCTAGGCCTGAGCTTACTGCGAATGCTCACCTCACTGCCCAGCCAAGCCCCTGGTTGGATCTCTCATTTCCTCCTCCCTGGTCTCTTTTCTGCCAACCCTGAACTTTGAGTTAAACAAAAGGCTTCTTTCTTTCTTTCTTTCTTTCTTTCTTTCTTTCTTTCTTTTCTGACAGGGCATCCCTATGTAGTTCAGGTTGGCCTTGAACTCACCATGTAGCTCATGCTAGCCTCTAACTCTGGGCAATACTCCTGTGTCAGCTTCCCAAGTGCTGGGATTACAGGAGTGTGCCAGTACACCTGGATCCACCTTTTAATATGTTTGGTTCACATTCCCTGAGTGTCTTGTCTAAGGTATTTGGTCCTTATTTGGGAAAGGACACACCTTTATTCACTTAACCAACAGTAAAGACACTCCAAGAAATGCTTGAGGGATTAAGAGTTTCTTACACTAGGATTTGAAAGATGAATGAAGGCTGACCTATGAAAGGAAGCAACATGTGCAAGTTTGAGAGGCTTGAAGTGAACTAGTTTGTTAAATTTGAGCTCTTTAGAACTGCCAAAATGTAGAGTTTTAGGCTTATTTGTAGTAGAGAGGTATATATTAAGAAATAAGGCCAGAGCCATAGCAGAGATCAGATCATAGAGCACTTTGCGGACTTCAACAGAAAATTAGATTCATCATATAGGTTAGGGAGACTCACTGAAGAGTTTTCACAGTTTTTTTTGCGGTGGAGTGGATGGAACATTTAGCAATTGTTGGAAGATAAGAATTTCAGTTAACTAGTAGTTTTAAGAAAAGAAAGGCATTGAAGAGGGCGAAGCAACAAGATTGATAACCAAGTACTTAAGAGCTGCTGGCGAGGAAGACAAGAGAGCCAGGGTCCAACCTTTCAGCTGTGCTGTGTAAGCCTGAGGCTGAGGTAGCAAGAAAAGAAGACTACTCACTTCTGTGGGGTTGGACTTTCAGGTGGGTGGGTGGACACACATGTGTCTGAAGGTCTCTAATAAGGCATGCTCATGTTAGCTCAGGAAAAGTGGGCCTTGAAAAAAGAGATAACAGTGCTTGGGCAAATGTCAAGGAAAGGTACCAAAAGGGGCTGGAGTCTCAGATGTATCTTGAGAAAAGTGAGAAACTTGTCTTTCAGAGTTAAAGGCAAGAAAATCTAAGAAAATTTTGCCATGTGAGATGCCTCAGAAAGGTTACATAATATTATAGTATTATCTTAGCCTACTGCACTGCTATGTATAACACAATACCATATACCAGATAGTTTTAAAAACCCCATTCATTCTCTCATAGTTCCAGAGTCTGGGAAATTGAGGTGCCAGTAGGTCCAGTGCCTAATGGGGACTGCTCTTTCCTTCCAAGGTGGCAGAATATTACTTATACTATGTATACTTAACTTACATGGTGTAAGGGGTTAAAAGGGATAAATGCTGTAGGCATTTATTAGTCTCTTAGTAGTGGTCCCCAGGAGAAAACAGTGGGGAATTTAGAAAACAATGACAAGATATAACAGTTGAGGTCAGGTGGCAGCCTGTTTGCCTGATTTGCAAAGGACCCAAAGAACAAGCAGTATGACCATTTATTTGTGCCTTTGCAAAGTTAGTATTAAGAGACACAAGGATGCCTAGCCGCTAATAATTGAAATTGTCCAAGCAGGATGCTTTTGTCAAGACTGAGGTAGCTTGGCTGCTTTAGGCACAGTGACCTTGTCCTGCCTTCACATATATGACCAATTTCCAGCTTCAGCTGCTCCCAACAAAATGCTTGTCCTCACCTGGCAGAAAAATTAGAAAGGTTAGGTAGCTCCCTGAAGGCACTGGGCTTTCTATAGACATTAATCCTGTTCACAAAGGTAGTGCTCTTATGACTTAATCTTTTCCCAGGTTACCGCCATAGTGAAAATTAAGATTAAGTTTCAAATAAACAGTGGAGGGACACCAACATTTACACTATAGCATGAGAAACCTAAATTGCATTTGGTGGTACTGGTGGGTTGTCACGTTGCTAGTAATGTTTCTCGAGCAATGAGGGATATGTGTGTGTGTGTGTGTGTGTGTGTGTGTGTGTGTGTATGACAGACAGGAATGGGAGGGAGAGCAGCAACAGCAGTTAGTGCAGATGTGGCAATGAAGCAGTGGAGACAGTTGTGGAGACTGATCAATGAGCGATGTTGTGATGAGAAGAGAGAAGTCACTTGTGGAGAATCCAGTAATTAAACAAAGTCAGTTTAAGACCCATAGAACTCATAGATTTTTATTTCCCCTATGTAAAAAATATCTATTTTGAAAGTATAGTGAAAGAAATTATTTACAGTAGCAAGCTGTGGTGGTGCACATCTGTAATCCCAGGACTCAGGAAGCTGAAGTGGGAGGATTGCTATGAGTTCAAGGCCAGCCTGGCTACTTAAGCGAGTAAAAGACCAGCTTGCACTACATAGTGAGACCTTGTCTCAAAAAACAACTCCCCAAATGCAATAACAATGAAAGATAAAATTGCAAGAAACATGGAGAATTCATATAGAGAGAGCCTTATAGCTTTAGTATACTGGTCAATATTAATAATGTATGGTTTGTCTTGTGTTTTCTTTTTCCACTGTCAACGAAGTGGTTTCTTGGTCTATGAGGAAGCTGATCTGTTGGGAAAAAGGCCCTGTTTGAGGGTGGAATGGGACAAAATATCTTTCTCTGTCTTGCTGTTTGAGGATCTTCCCTCTGTTGATGCAATGAAAGACTTAGAAAACAACTGATTCTTGGTGCTGAGATTTGGTAAGATGCTTTTCCCTTCCTCTGACCCTATATTTCCTGGGGTTGAGCATGTCTTGCTTCCAGTGTGTTCCTTTTACATTAACATGTATTGTGTTGCTGAAATGGCTTCTGGAATAAATTTCCTCTCCACCCTTCCTTCTTACTATTCTAAACCTTCTCTCCCCTCCTAATTACTCATAGTCCTGCTCTGCTGTGTGGTCATCAGCAAAGACCAAGTTAAAGTTAGTTTCTTTTTGAGACCACAGATCCCACCCTTCCAGGAACAACACAGTTCATGCAATAGGATCAACAAGCTCCAAGATTGGGGATCTATTTTGATCTGAGGGAACCCTGACCAGAGACCTCTTTCCATAGCAGCTGGGAAAAGGCAGAAGAGTCACAGGACAGAGTGAGTTCTAGAGCAGCTGTTAATTTCCCAAGAGCAGCTGAAAATCCTCAGATCTTGGGTGAGTTACTTGTTTACTCCCACTTCCATTATTACGTTTATTCTGGCAGGGAGAGGGATGGCAATCGAAGGGCTAAACTAATCTTGCCTTAGGTTATGGCCCTCTTGTACATCATTGTTTCTATATCTATCATTATATATTCTTTATTTTATTTTTTACCCTTATGTATTCTTTAATTTTCACTTGCTTTTTACTTTCTTACCGAACAAAAAAATCATTGTTTTATAAGTATTCTTTCATAAATGTGTGCTAACAAAATGTGTACAGTTCTGAAAGTTGTAAATGTATGCCCTCAGCCTCGACCTCAGTCCTTGATTTTAAACTCTTCACTTTAACAATATCAGATTCTTCATCTTTCTGAGATTCTTTGGTTCATGGATGTGAGAGTCTTTAGTTCATGGATACAAATCCATATTTAGATTTTACCTGGGGGACTTCTTTCATGTAAACTTTTTGTTATGAAAGTTTTGATGTATAGGGCAGAATCAAAAGGATTTTATCAGTGAACACCTGTTTGTGTACCACCTAGTATTTACTGTTAGAAATTTACTACCCTTGCTTTATCATAGTATTTATCCCTCTGTACATACATTAGTTTATCTTATTTTGCTATAGATCATAATTTTAAAATTTCATAATATCCTTTAGACTCCAGAACTTCCTTAATACTTCAGTATGTGTAGCACTAGCTATGTCCAGTATTTTCAGTTTTCTATTCTGTTTTGTTTTTTTGTTTGTTTTGGTTTGCTTTTTGGCTTGCCTTTTCCACTTTTTATGGTTTTTTTTCTTTATCTTCTTTATTTTAGTACTGGGAATGGAAACTAGGGCTTTGCACCTGCTAGGCAAGCAGTCTACCACTGAGTTACCTCCTAGTCCCTTTCAATGCTTACTTTGTTATTTTTATTGTTTTTGCTTTTTTTGGACACATGGTCTCTGTGTTGTTCAAGCTCACATTGAACTCATAACAATCATCCTGCCTCAGTCTCCTGAGTGCTGAGATTACAAGCATGAGCCATCATGCCTAGCATAAGGTTAACTTTTTGTTTTTATTATGTAGTACTGGAGATGTTAAACCCAGGGACACTGCCACTGAACTACATCCCCAGCCCTTTTTATTTTAAAATAGAGTTTTGCTAAATTGCCCAGGCTGCCCTCAAACTCATAATCTTCCTGCCTCAATAATGCTTGCTTTTGATAAACAAATAGTGTTTTTCTTTTATTTCTTTTTTGTTTTGTTTTGTTTGAGACAGGGTCTCACCATGCTCTTCAGAGCTACACTTTAACTCACTATGTAGCCCAGGCTGGCCACAAGCTCATAGGGATCTTCCTGCCTTAGTGCTGAGATTACAGATGCACACTACCTGCCCAGCTTGATGTTAGATATTTCTAACTTTAACTTAGTTAAAGTTTATAACTAGTTGATAACTTTTTATCTTTTATTGCTAGTGACTTTGTTCCCAGTTGAATGGCTTTTCTTATCCTTCATTTATATAAAAGTTTGCCTTTGTTATTTTATTCCATTTAGATTTATCATGCATTTAGGATTGAGTTCGTGTTATGGTTTATGCCTAGTTATCCCTCCAAAGCCTCATGCAATCATGGGGAGGGGACTTCTAGAGTTTGAGACCTGAGTCATGATCCACTGGGATTATGTGATGTAGTACTGATAGGACTGTGGGTCTGAGTACTGCTGGGATTACTTGACTCTTGATCCACTGGGATTATGTGTTTTAGCACTGATGGGGTTATCGCTCTGAGTATGACTGATATTATTGGTGTGGCCTAAGGTGGATAGTCTAAGGCAGAGAGCCTGAATGTAATATAAAGAGAGGCAGAGAGACAGACATTGGTTGTTGCTCTCTGTGCCCTCGTTGGTCTGTTGCCTCTGTCATGATTGTTGCTGTTCCGCTGCCATGAACTGGATGCTTTCTGCTCTGTTCCACTTAGCCTTGGGCCAGCTGAATATGGATTGAAACCTCCAGCAATTGTGAGCTAAATAAACCTTTCCTCCCTTCATTTTGAGTGTTGGGTATTTGTCCCAGCAACGAGTAAAAAGTAACTAAGACAGAATTTGATATCAGAGAAGTGGGGTCATTGCTGTGGCTACACCTGACAATGTGGATTATGAGCTTTTGGGAATGGTTTACGGGAAGAGATAGGAAAGGTTTAGAGATGTTGCCTACAGATGAAGCACTGGAACAGCTTCCACTGTTCTGTAGGGGAGATTCTGTTCAGAGCTTAGACCAGAAGACTGACAGAAGTCCTGCCTGTAAAGACCAGGTTGGGGAGGTTTCTGCTAGGAAAAGGACAGCATTGGTCATTGGACTCCAGATCATTTGTGCTATGGATTGGCTGAAAGTCTGTCGGAATTTTGCTTGTGCCCAGAGACTTTGCCTAAGACTGAGATTAAACATGGCGGACTGATTAATCTTTCAAGAGATATTTCAAAGCAGCAAACTACTGGGGCATTGGCATGGTTGTTATTGGCAGCTTTTAGCCAGATTTATGTTGAAAATCAAGAGCAAAGAGCCAAGCAGGATGATTTAAAATATTGTGAGTTTGGCCAGGAAGGAAGAACCAGGAGAGTTGTGGACTGCAAAGATGGAGCTGAAAGGATCTCCATTGCTGGAAAGGAACCAGAGAATCAAAAGGATGGCCTGAGGGCATCACAAGAGGTGGCAGCTCTCCCCCCTTTGCAGCCCCAAAATTGCAAAGGAGAGAGGCTTTGCCTTGAGAAGAAAGCCACAGAGACCCGAGTATCAGAATGGCGGCAGCGGCCAAACCAGGTTCCAAAATGATGCCGGCATGGAGAATTTGTTCCTCAGAATCAAGGTCAGAGTGTTCATCAATCCAGGCACTCCACCCCTACAACCATGAGAGAAGAACCTGGCTACTGCTCCAGCTGGCAATAGACCTTGGCATCATCCATGTGACATTGGTTTTAGGTGCATTCAGAATGCAAGAGGTATTAGGTTAGGAAGGCTTCCACCTAGATTGCAGAAGGCCTGGGAGGCCAGGCAGTGTGCCCCTGAGTGGGCAGTGTGTGAAGCTGTGAGTGAGAAGCCTATTCAGTGGAAACCCCAGAAGTGTGGAAAGGCCAGGAACGTGGATCATGCAAAGAGGGAGCAAAGCCAGCCTAAAAGAGAAGCCATGGAAACTACCACCAAGAGTGCTGTAGGGGTGGAGCCGTGTAAGGCCTTTGGAGCTCACAACTCAGTGCAGACTGCTTCAGATGTTCCAGTTGGAACGATGGGATTTAATGTTTGCCCTGCTGAATTTTGGACATGTGTTGGTCCCAGTATTTTGTATTACCCTGTTATTTGCAACATTTGGAATGGTAATGTTTATCTTGTGCTTTTGAATGTTAAATGTGTTTAATGTTTCTTTTGTACAGGAGCTCACAGTGAGGAGTGCGTTGGATCTTGGAGACTTGGGACTTGGACTTTTTCAGCAATGCTGAAACTGTTGGGACTTTGGCAACTCTTTGAGATGGACTAAAATATCTTTTGCACAAACGGATGTGCATGAGACTTTGGGGGTCTAGGGGTGGAATGTTATGGTTTATGTCTAGTTGTCCCCCCAAAACCTCATGCAATCATGGGGCGGGGACTTCTAGAGTTTGAGACTTGAGTCATGATCCACTGGGATTATGTGTTTTAGTACTGATAGGACTATGGGTCTAAGTACTGCTGGGATTACTTGACTCTTGATCCACTGGGATTATGTGTTTTAGTACTGATGGGGTTATCGGTCTGAGTATGGCTGGTATTATTGGTGTGGCCTAAGGTAGATAGGCTAAGACGGAGAGCCTGAATGTAGTATAAAGAGAGAAAGAGAGACAGATGTTGGCTGTTGCTCTCTGTTCCCCTGGTTGTTCTGCCTCCATGAACTGGATGCTCTCTGCTCTGTTCCATTCAGCCTTGGGCCAGTCAAATATGGACTGAAACCTCTAGTAACTGTGAGCTAAATAAACCTTTCCTTCTTTCATTTTGCGTGTTGGATATTTGTCCCAGCAACAAGTAAAAGTAACTAAGACAGTTCATTTGTGGACAGTACCAAGTACTCACGTGTGACTGGGGTTTACAACTCTTCATTCTCTTCCATTGATCTGTTTTTCTAGCCATATGTCAGTAGCACACTGTCTTTATTTATACTAAGTCTTGCTGTCACATTGCTTTTAATTTTTGGTGATTATGATTGCTATCAACATTTGCATGTGGGTTTCGTATGGACATGAATTTTCAGATTGACTTATTAAATACATGTGATCATGATTACTGGATTGTCTGTCAAGATTCTGCTTAGGGGCTAGGAAGATAGCTCCGTGGAACAAGTACCTGCCTGGCAAGTGCAATGTTGTGAGTTTGAACCCTGGTCCCGCAAAAAAAAAAAAAAAAAAAAAGAAAAGAGAAAAAAGAAAGCAAGCACAAATATTTGGGCTGGTGAGATGGCTCAGTGGTCTAAAGCGTGTGCATTGGAAAGTTTAGGCCACTGCAGGGACCGTGGCTTGATCCCAGGCACCACATGCTGCCCCTGCCCCCACCAGGGAAGGCTGAGCCGGCCATAACACAAACAAATAAATGAGGTTTAAGAAAATAAAATACATTTCTAAAAAAGATTCTGTTTAGTTAACTTTCCCAAAGTTGCTGTACCATATTGTCTTCCTACTGATAATGAACAAGAGTTCTTACTGTTCTCATTATTCCACTGATTGATTTTTTTACTTTACCATTCTAGTAGGTATGTAATAGTATTTCATTGTGGTTTTAAATTGCATTTTTTTAATAGCTACCATGATTGAAATTTTTTGTATATCTTTGACGAAGTGACTATTTAGAACATTTGGCTTTTTCTCTGTGATACTGAGGATTGAATGCAGGACCTCATATATGCTAGACAACCACTAGAATACTGAGCCCTATTCCAAGCCCACATTTAGCCATTTATGAATGGACTATTACTTTGTCAATAAGATTTTAAAATTCTATTTATATTATGTATTGTGTCTTTCATCAGAAAAGTGGTTTGTGGGCTGGCCTGATAGCTCAGCGGACTAAAGCACCTGCTTTGGCAGAGTGCAATAGCCAGGGTTTGATTCCTGGTGTATCGTGCCAGCCCTGCCTGCAGGGTGTGCTGAGAGGGTGATTGAGACTGGGCATGGTGGCGAACACCTGCAATCCCAGAACTTTGGGAGGCTGAAAACAGTAGGAACACTACAAGTCTGATCTATATAGAGAGACCCTATAGACCCTGTATACCCTGTCCTAAATGTATTAAAAAAATAAGAAAGGTGATTTGTGGGTATGTTCTTCTAGTATCTGACTTGTTTTTCAATCTCATGATACTGTCTTTCATAGAATAAAATATTTTAATTTTGACAGTCTACTTTCTCAATTTTAACATTTAGAAATGAATTGTTCTTTTGATAGTCTATCTAAAATCTCATTGCCCAAATGAAAATGCACAAATTTTCTCTTAATTTTTGTGTTATAGAACTTGTAGTTTTTTCTTTCACTTCTAGGTCTATGAATCATTTTGAGTTAATTTTTCTCAAAGGTATGAGATATGTGTTGAGCTTTATTTTGTTTCAAAGACTTTTTTTTCCTCTAACAATTGCCTTTGTTAAAACCAGGAGAAATGTTTCTGTGTATTGATCTATGTGTCTAATCTTTCAC
>PVKN010029956.1:0-12867 GCA_004027915.1 Capromys pilorides
GGGATTTTTACAGAGCCATCATGGTAATTCCCCAAGGAAAAACTGAAAGAAGTAGAATAGCACAAGCAACAATAATCTGCCTTGGGGGAGTGTTGAGTCTGATCACCTGGTGAAAGTTTTGGGCCACATGTGCAGTTGAACTACAGACAATGGGACATGTAATCTAGTCCATGGCAAAGCTGGGCCTGAGGGAGAGAGACGGGGGTAGAGTGTGCTGCTGAGGCAGACTGGCCTCCACCTGGCAGAGAGAAATCCTCTGGACAGCGAGCAGGGGTGAGTTACCAGCCAATGCTCCACACATCTAGGAAGGAAGGCGAGGCCACTTAGGGAGACTTAGACAAGGCATTAACAGAACCCCCACCACTCTTTCCAGCCTGTGCCCTGTACTACCTGGGTTTACTTGCTAATTACACTTCCTCTAACCAGGCATAACTTCTATAGGATTTAGACTTGTTAAGATTCCTGAGGAAATAAATTAGAAGAGCAGCATTAAAACACAACTGGTATTCCTTCAATGGGTCCCAAGATCATAATTAATAAAGGTATTACTCTCCCACCGGGTTCTCCCTCTCCTTGGCCAGTATTCCCACCAGGCTGCTTATCTTTCCTTAAATGTTGACTGCGGACCTCATTTAAGTAATTTGATTCTTGGTCACCCTCCCCTTACCAGGTTTCAGGAGCTGGGCTCATTTTGGTGTAGCTGTACAGTGATTTGTGAATGTTAAGTCACCGTTTACTGCCAGGGTCGTTCACCTCTGCATTTCCTCCGTCCCTATAGTGATGCATAAGCTGACGGCAAACTGACCGTGCAGCACCCATATTTTTAAATGTGGAGGGAATCTATCTGTCCTGGCATAGAAATACACACTGGCAAGCAAGACTCCAAGACCAACAAGACTTAATTCTGTGGCAGATGGCAGCACAGATTCCTCCAAGAGAGTCCCTAGGAGGAGCTGATGATGACTAGGACCCCACAACATCCCCAGTGGCTCCTAAATTCGTGTTCTCCTCCTGCTGTGAATCAACAGCACAGACCAACCACTGGCTCACGTATTCACTTCTCTGAAGAGAGACCTCCTCATGCTTCACTGTGCCATTTCCCTGCTGCCATCATTGCGGGAATATCTCCCAGAAAGTTACTTCTTTGCTCTCTTAGGTCGGCAGCTTTGGGCTGCCTGTTCTGTAGCAGAACCAGATGTGCATGGTCATGTTCCTTCTTCATTACAAAGTAGATTCCTTGGTCTGAAATGCTATGGAGGATGATAGGTCAAGGCTCTGTGAAACGCTTCCCCAGTGCCTGCTGCATCACTGTAGGCAGCAAGGTGAAGTGACTTCCAGAAGGCACGTCAACTTGCATCCCAGTGCCTCATCCAGGGTGCAAGAAATCCAGCGTGATCAGTGCTTCATCCCATAGCTGACCGATATCCTTGTAAGAGGAGATCACGCTGGACTCAGCGCTGATCTTTATCCTGATACGGTGCACAGGTAGCAGGAGCTATAGCTAGAAGCGTTCTAGTGACATGGAACCTATGCTGGTAGGCCCATGCGTAGGTTCACTATCTGTTACCCTGGTTATCCTGTTTATTTTTTTATGGATCTAGGGGTCAAACACACTACTTTGCTCTTAGCAGTCAAGTACTGCACCACTGAGTTATATCTCTGATCCTAAGTTAGTCTCTTCTTAATATAAACTGTAAAACCTGGAATTGCTAAGGCTAGATTTTCACCTTCCTTTGTACTGTGGCTTCTCTCAGTTGTATGCTACAGATGCCGACCGGAGATCCTGTCCCTTTTGCAGTTGCCCCGGAAGGTCCGTTTGCACAACTCACTTCACACCTCCTCCACTAATCACACAGCACTGCTCTAGGTTTATGAGCAACTTAGATTTAAAAAATGCTTAAAGTTATAAACTTGCCATGATAACTCAAGCTGAAGAGGACAACTCCTAAAGGGCCATCTGTAGCCAATTAACAATATTTTAATTAAAATACTTTCCTGCAAAGAAAAAAAAAATCCAGGTGTAGATGCCTTCTGTTGTGAAGGATGCTAAGTGCACAAGGAGGAAATAATACCAATTTTATAGAAATCTCTTCCATAAAGTTGAATTCATTTTGAGAAGACAGAAGCTCCTAGTGTAAAACCAGACAGAAGTATTGCAAGAAAAGAAATTTCAGATTCACCTAATTGGGAGACATGATGGAAATGCTCTAAGCAAAATCTTAGCAAATTTCATCCAACTGTGTATAACACAATAAAGGTTTATAATCAACTGTGGTTTATCAGAGGAATGTAAGATTGGTTTAACATTAAATGTCAAGCTATGAACCTCACCAGATTTAGAAACTAAAAGGAAATCTCAGTGGATACAGACAATGAACTCAACAAAACCTAACACATCTGTTTCTGGTTAGATAACATCAGTAAACTAGTTGCAAATGAGAAAGCATTCAATCTGATAAGGAAGATTTATAAAAATCTTGTAACAAACATCTTGCTTGCTGCTGAAAACAGTATGTGTTCTAAGCACAGAACAAAAGAAGACGGTGCACTGTCAGAGTGATTTTTTCTCATTGTTGTTGAGATACCCAAAGTTAAAGGAGAAGAGGTTTATTGAAGCTCACAGTCTACACATGTTTCGGTCCATAGTTGGCTGCTGGCTCCAAGGCAGGTTGGCTCAGTAGAGGGGAACCGCAGAGGAGAAACCGTCACAGCAATAAGACAACAGACAGCAAAGTGGCAATCGGCAGTAGCAGCTGCCTTCTTCCTGCCCATTTATGTGGAAACTGCAAGCTTATTGGTTGGTGCTACCTACACCCTGAAAGTGGCGCCCTTAATCCCAGCATAGCTCCCTTAATCCACACTCACATAGTATAATCCAGCCTCCTAGGAAGCTCCTCACTTGTGTGTGATGCTTGGGGGGCATCTAACTATGTCAAAGCTTATATTTGCTATTAAATGGTTGATGGCAGTTATGAAAAGGAGATAAAAACTACTCAGACTGGACAAGAATCTAGCAGAAGCCTGTATATGAAGACAATATGATTATATCTACAGAAATCCAATGACCATATAAAATGCTACTAAACTTAGTAAAAAGATTTCACAAAGCCTTACAATATAAGACCAATACATAAATACTAAGTGCATACCTACAATTTAGTGATGAAAAACTAACCATTAAACAATTTAATAAAATGTCATGTGTAACATTAAATATATGATACTCTTGGGAATATATGACAGGACATTGAAAGATGTCTTCACTAAAAATTATCAAACATTTGTTAAAGAAATTAAAGACATAGAGAAACATCATATTTATTATTGACTGGCTCTGTGTTATCATTATTTTACTTTTATCTACATACTCAAGAAAAAAAGTCAGAAAAATATAGGCTACCTTTTCTGTGAAAAGAACTTGAGAAACTAATTTTAAGATTCTTTCAGAAGTACATAGAATGTAGGATAGACAAAACGAGTTTGGAAAGAATAAGTATTGCTGGAGCTACTATATGACTTCAAGATCTGAATACTACAGTTCGAATGTTTTTTGCTTCCAAAACTCCTGTGTTGGAAATTTAATGCCTGGTGTGGCAGTGCTAGGAGCAGGGCTGTGGTGAAAAGCGCGAGAGCTGCTCTTGGTTGCTAACTTGATTGGGTTGAGAGGCACCCGAAACAATAGTAAGTCACACTTCTGGGGGTGTATAAATGAATCTGTGGGAGTGTTTCTAGGTTGGTCAATGAGACGTCTCATGGTGAGCCCCTAGTCTGACTTAGGGACAGGTTAATCGCTAAGCCAGTGACAGAGTCAAGGCCAGCAAGTAGCCTGTGATGCTCTGGAGCCTAGATTTTGACCCATGCAAATTCCATCTAGCTTAGTAACCCAGATAGCAGATTATCAAATTACTAATAGGCCAAGATCTGTTCTTGTGTGATTACCCAAAATGCATTATTCCTCAATTCTTGTCAGCGGTTCACCCCTCTGCTTCCCACAACCCACCAGTGCACCTCCAGTCAAACTATGCACCTAATAAAAGACAAGACACCATGCCTCATGCCATAGCCTGCTGTTGGCCTTTGACCACTCTGGGGCTCCTTGTGACTAAAGTATATGCTTTGTCTCTTATAGTTGTGAGCAGGAGATCAGTGGTCCTAGGCCTGGATCACAACAATGAGCCCAATGTGGAGCATTATTGACTGCTTGGAGAAGGCCACCCCGAGTGGATGTCACTGGAGAGCAGAGCCAATGGGACTTAGCGTAACGGTAATGCTGATGCCCAATGAGTGAGGTAGTGATCCGAGTAGGTTTTCAACCAGAATTAAAAATGAGCAAAGTTTACCAGTCAAGGAGCAACATCATATCCAGTTGTTTCATTCCTTGCTAAGCAAGCTAAGATTACAATACCTACCAGTAGTCTGGCTGCAATGTTATAAGATATTGTTAAATTCAATCATTGGTTCTCTTAAGCAGAGTCAGCTGACTTAGAAAACTGGGATTGTATAGGAGACTCACTGAGGGGTGCCCATCAGCATGGTGAGTTTGTCTCCCCCAAGACATCTATTTTCTGGAGCCTTTTCCACAATGTTTTCAGGCCCTTACAACATAAACAGAAGTTTATGCCACTTTAGGCCCAGCAAGATAGCTCAGTGGACTAAGCTCCTGCTTAGACAAGTGCAGGGTCTGGTGTTTGATCCCTAGCATCATATGCCACACAGGCCCCACCCCTGGGCATGCTGAGCCAGCCACCAAGTCTGGGCCTCTTGGTACACGGCTGTAATCCCAGTGTTGGGGAGGCTGAAAAGAGAAGGATTACTGTGAGTCCGAGCTGATAGTGAGACCCTGTACCAAATACATAAAACAAACAAATGAAAAACTCTGAAGCTTCTGAAAAGAAATCAAAAGTAGCTGAATCAGTTTCCACGCTGGAGCAGCTGCTAGCTACAGTGGGTCATCAGTAGCAGCCCAGGGAAAAGGTTTTGGCACACCCATATCTCCCAGTAGGAAATAACAGGATGCAAAGCACACTGATCAGAAAATTAATGCACATTTTCCCTTTTGATTTAAGATTTTAGAAGCTCTAAATCAAAGTGCTGTTTGCCATGGGGCCCGAAGTCCACACATGACTGCTCTATCAGAAAATGCATTGAACACTTGTCTGTTGGATCCTTATTTTTATTTTTTTTAATGTATTTAGGACAGGGTCTCCAGGATCTCACTGCTAGATTGCACTTGCAGTTATCCTTCTGTTTACAGTCTCCCAAGAGCTGGGCTTATAGGTGGGCATCAACATGCCCAGTCTCAATCGCCATTTCAGCACACTCCAGGGATGGGGCCAGGATGGGCAGGCAGAGGATCCGACCCCTGGTCCTAGTGTTTGCCTAAGCAGGTGTTTTAATCTACTGTGCTATCTGATTAGCCTTTTTCCCCCAGGAATCAAGCCAGGACCTTGTGCTTACTAGGCAGGTGCTGTACCACTGAGCTAAGCAGTAACCTACCCTCCCCCTCCTTGGTTCTTTTCGATCTGCATCATTTGCCTAAAACATGCTTTTCACCTGCTCAGCTTCTACATTTTGAAGTTCAAATGCACTCCTTGGCAGTCCAACAGGCCGATTAAAACTGTGTGGAGGACCACATGGGCGGCTCTTGTTGAAGAGGAGCAATCATGTCCCTTTCAGTTGAGCCTGACCCTAGCTCCCGGCTCTGCTGTGCACAGAGCTGCCAGGCTTCTGTTTCTCCCTTCTGCTGGTTTCAGCAATGCACCTAGGTCTAGCGGAGGTGCTGACTGTGGTCTCTGAAGACGGCAGGTGTATTTCCCCAGAGATCCCCCCATGCTGCCCCCTTGCGTAAGCTGCGTTGTCCATGGGGACGAGCCCGAGATCGAGGCTATGAGCGGATGGGGCTTGACAGTTACACATGGGAGCCAAAATCACCCTAAAACATTAGATTTTGTTTCAGTTGTATAAAGCAGACTGTTCTTGTACCAGGGATTGAACTCTGGACCTTGCACTTACCAGGTAGGCGCTTATTCTGTTGCGCTATCTATCTCCCCAGCCCTCAGACTATTCTTTCCGCATACCCTTCTGTCTGCCTACTACAGAGGTGATTTCAGGCTTCCTACCTAGCCCAGCTCCCAACACACACCTCCTTCCCATGATCCTCACAGTCACTCATGTTCAAGCCACTCTTTTTTTCATGAATGAATCAAACCCAGATTTGACCCTGGGTCAAAGCCTTTGTTCAGATGGCCGCTGCCACCATCATGGCTGGGCTCAGGACCCCCTGGCTCACCACAGCTATAAATATGCCTTAGTGTCTTTATTCTTGCCATGGGTTGCACTGAGTATGGTATCCTGGAATTAATGTGATGGGATTCCAATAACATATCCACAGGACACAGCTATAAACTTCCTGAACCAAGAAGAAGACCAGGTAGTGCTCTGCAGAATCATGAGGGATGCAATCCTGAAGCTGCACTAGATAGCCTCTCCTTCCTATTAGCAAGTCAGTTCTCACAGAAACTTTGTCAGTCACAGGCTGATGTTCACATCAGTTTAACTTTTACTTGATTAGATTAGTAAGAATGTACACCCCACGACTGTCAGAAGAATGAAACTGTTTGACATAGCACCCAAGGGATATGGAATAGTTGACAGGTTTCCTGGGCACATCATTTTGTAGAGTCTTCATCTAATCCCTGTGTCCCTGACTCAGTCTTGAGCAATGTCACCTGGTGGACCTAACACTATGACTTGAAAGGTTGGCTCATGACGAGGCTTTACCTTCTAACTGAAATGCTGAGTTTGAGGCAACTCCACCTCTCATGAAAGTCTGTCTTCAGGCCTCCATGTTGTGAGAAGCCCGTGCTGTCTATGTGGAGATGCCCTGTGGAGAAAGTGCCCCTGTGACTGCCGTGTGCTCCCCTAAAGTGCTGGTCATGGGAGTGAAAAGCTGTCTGGAGCATGCATCCTGGTTGAACTGATAAAGGACACCAGATTAAAAAGCAACTAACTGGGCTGGGGAAATAGCTCTGCAACCTAAGTGCCTGCACGGCAAACGCAAGGACCAGGGTTCAATGCCCTGTACTGAATACCCATAACCCCAGTGCTGGGGGGGAGGGGAGCTGAGGCAGGAGGATCACTATAAGTCTGAGCTATGTAGTAAGATTCTATATCAAAAAAATAATAAATATAAATAAATAAATAAATAAATAAATAACCAAAAAAACCCTAACTGACTGCAACTATGAAAGGGCCCTATCAGAACTTCCTAGCTGACTCTCCTAGCTCACAGCATCACTAGAGTTAATAAGCAAACATTTAAATTAGTGTGACCCGGTGTGTTTTGTTGAGCAAGAAGAGACAAAATAAAGCCCTGTGCGAGACTGCAAGCCCTGACGTGGCGCGGATGCTGAGAGGGTTCTTCTGTTAGCCTGGTGCAACTTGTGCTGCACACATGGAGTGCTTCATTTTCTTTTCAAATTTTCTACTCACTTGAGGAAGTACAGTCCCGATTTGCATCAGCTAGTCTTATTCATCACAATAATGAATATTCAGAAAGGCTATTTTAGCTAAGTCCAGTAACGGGTGACTTTTCTAATACTCCCCTCTTGTCTCCCCTGGACAGAGGTGCATCCCAACTTGGCTGCCCTGCGTATCACTGCCATGAGGCAACTGTGGCACAGACAAGGACTGGGGACATCATCAACGCAAAACACTGTGTGTTTCCCACAATCATTCCATGGGTGTGCTCCGTTCCATTCTGTGTCCTGCTCCCCAGCAGGTCTTGGCTCTGTTTGTGTGTGAGTTCTGCATGCACAGGATACACTTGAGAGAGCAAAGCGAGCTCTAGCACACCAAGCAGGCGGCAGCAGCAATCTGCTTGTCATGCTTCCAGGCCAGTCCTTAGGCAATGTGGAGCCATATCGATGAACTAACACACAGTGCGCAGATGCTAAACAGTTCATCAGCCTGCACTCTGCACAACCCAGAGCTAATTTCCATCTCTGTGTCTGCAGAAGAACCAAGTAGTAAATACATCAGTAAACCGTGAGCCAAATGGGTGCTGCAGCTGGCAGTGCTGATGGGTCATCGGCCAGTCGAGTCACCAGGGGGCGCTGCATGACATCTTTTTCCAGATCTTCCAGGTGGTGTCTTTAGGAAACGCCTGTAAACAAGCCAGAATTTCGTTTTCCTTCTCTGGAGAAAACAGATCAGATGATTTCTTCCAGCATGGGCCATTCATCAGGATGTGATCTGACAGAATTAGCTGAGAACCCTGCTCTTGCTCTGAGGTGCTCTAGGGGGAGAATCTACTTGTGACCTGGGTTCATTTTTAAACGATAGCTTCTAGATTTGAAAATGTGTTCACATTACTAGATCAAGATGTAACTTGGGTGATGCCTTCTTTTCACTAGGGGCAAAGCTAGATCCAAAGGAAAGCACAGGCACTGTCGCTTTCTTCACAACTGTGGAAAGCGTCCCAGTCGGAATCATGAATGATCTCTGGGAGGGCCTTGCCAGGAGACTGCATTCTGTATTCAGGAAGAGCGCACCCAGGGGCCAGCCTTGCTGTTGGCTCTGTCTTGTTTCCTAGCTCCCACTGAAAGAGGGGGAGACCATAGAATGCGGACTGGTAAAAAGGAGTTGGGCGGGTACTCAGTGAGCTCTAGCGCTGGAGCTCAGCTAGCTCTTTATTTGAATACATAGAAGATGTGAGAAACACCAAAATAGGTAATAGTTGAAATTTAAGAAGAAAAATTCAATACAGAAAAGACACATTCCATTAGTCCCTCTCACAACACTCTCCGTCACTGCTGAAGCAACGCTCATTTCATTGGTTGCCTCTTTTCTGGAGCAGTTCCGAAGGTTTTCTTTCCTGAGCACCTTATTTTGGGCTGTTGTACCTTCCTTGATTCAAAGCATTTACCTCTGAAAGTCACTTTCCCTTTGAGGAAGAGCCGCAGGTCTCACACCCGATGCCACAGCCAATCAATTAAGACAGGTGAGGAAAATGGCGATACTCTGACCTGACATTGTTGATAAGTGGAGGGTGATCCTAAAATATCATTACTCATTAAATAAAAATATTACAGCAAAATTGTATTGCTATCAATTCCCCTGAAAACACCCCCCACACACACTGAACACATGCATTCTATACTTCTGGGCAATGTGTCATTTTAGTGTAATAAGTCTTTTAAAGTAAACATGATGTGTATCACATGATCACTCCTCATATGGTACAAACTTCTGCTGGACATTAGCCCCGATGCATATCTTAAATATATATGTTTTTCCTCTTCTTGCTGTGTTCTGTGAGGTGCTTTTTTCCTATCCTTATGTCATCTAAGACCCAGCAGATGGTTTCCACCTAAGGATTGTCAGAGGAAGCGGATCCAGTGAAACACAGTAGCGAGCTCCATATTTTCCCTCATAAAAACTACATGAGACATCTGGATCAGGTTGCTTTTGACTCCGAAACTTCAGCAGTTTCCAGGGAAGAGCAGTTTTCAATTTCTCTGATAAGCAACAAAGTACATGTGGGCTATTTCTAGATGCTTTTAAAATCAACTGAGCATTTGTGTTGAAACTGTAAGAAAGATTGCTTGGAACACAGATATTTGTAAGTCTTCTAACATATTTTCTGTCCCAGCCCCACCCAATGAGACACTCTATTATTCCCTGCTGGTCTCCTCTGAGATCCTGCATGAGTCCCACGAGCAAGCCTCCTTATTGGCAGGGCTGATGATACTGTTGAGAAAAGGGATGAATTGGAACCAATGCTTAATTTCACATGCTTTCTTATTTAAAAGAGAGAGCTCTAGTTTCATTCCTAGGATGTTTTTATTGTTTAATATTTCTTACCAAACCTCAAGCAATATTAAGTTTGCCATTTAGCCTGTTCAATGGAATCGTAGTATATGGCAGAATTTTCAGTAACTCTTTATTTGTTATCGGGAATGACAGTGGTTGCAATGCATCAGATTATGCCACCTGAATAATATCTTGACAACCAGAGCATTGTTTCTTATGTTGTCTGAGATTGAAGAATCTTCACTGGTGGCTCCTATCATAGTCAGAGCATTCAACTAAGCATCTCTGTGTGATCTTCATACATCCAACCTAGAATGCTGCTGCTTACATATTCATATCATATGCTTCAAATCAAAGATGTGTTTCATATTTTAATATGGAAAAAGTGGGATATGCAAGATGACACCCTCAGGGAAAACCTACATAGCTTTTCTCTTTGCCCATTCATCATGTTGTTTTCAGGCTGTCTTAAGGATGCTATTCACAACTATTCTCAGAAACCTTTGAACATCTGTGGTCATGCCAAATAATTCCTCCTGCCCAGCCATGCATGGAATTATTGCTAGGATCCCCTGCTCATTTATTTGGGGCACTCATGCAGCAGAGGCGTCTGGGTTCTGCAGAATTCTCCATGATGTGCACCAGCCGTCAGCCCTACAGCCTGCCCTCTTGACATCTTGGGCACCTGTACATGGTCCTTGACTCCCTCTCTTGTTTTCTAGGTGATCAAAGGACATTAGTTATTTGATGAATGTTGAATCGCCTGTCATGTGACTTCAGTGACACTCACAGGCCTTCTGGTGACTATCGAGTTGATTGCTTTCTGTTCCAAATTTCTACTTGGCCCTTTGGAATTTGAGATGTCATTACAATAGCAGTGGTGGCTGGCAGCTCTCTGCCCAGCCAGCTGATTCCCCAAGGCTGTGGTCTACTTCACCCGAAGATAAATGACCAGACTCTTCTTCACAGGCTTTCGCTTCTTGTGTCCAAGAAGGGTAGGGAGCCATCTTGGCCTCGAATGGTCATCAGAGTTTTCATTCTTCATTCTCCTTTTTTTTGAATGAAAAAAGTTCTCAGTTTGAAAGACAGCCTTGCCTCACTCCACCTCTCTGTCATAACCACTGAAATGCCAGTGTAGACATGCATGAATCATTCCCACCGTTCTTAGCATTAGCAAATTAGGCAAGCAAGTTTCAAGTGACACATGGAGAAAATAAAATAGATTTTTTTTTCTTTCCTTCCTCTGTGCTTTTGCTCAATTCCACCTGAAGCTACTTCTCTTCAGCAGCTCTGAGGATCCAGATATGTGTTGGAGTTTATGTTTCTTATACACCTAGAGGTTTCTAGCTGCATTGAACAGGGATTGGAGACTTTGCATGCAGTGTCACATATCAATTTTCTGGCTGAGGCAATTCTTAAAATCAAATGCTCTCTACCAAAAATGATCCTCTTCCCCTTTTCTTATATTAGTTCCTTTGGGATTCCTGACTCTTGACTCTGACTCTTGTTTGTTGGGATTTATAGCAGAGATTAGCAACCACTCAGTGTTTTGAAGAAGAGAGGGACTCAATATCAGAATGAAGGCATGCACACACTGTGTTACATGAATGAGGAGCCAAAACAATTTATTGCCAGTCAGTAATCAGGCACACACTGCAGAGATAGCGTGGCTACCCACATAGCCGTGGTTACTGCATCTCCAGCCTATCCTGTGAGTGCAGGCCAGCACGCTGCCCCAGTACACAATGCATCTCCTGTACCCTGCTTCTCTGCCTGTCCCACTAAAACAACCAAGAATGGCTCCACCCATTCCATTTTCAGGCATGAGCGCATCTCAGTAACAGAATCTGACCACACCCAGGCGGCCCCTTGGAATCACACATGGGAGGTTTAGCTGTAGACATCTGGACCTTGTGACACAGAAGATGCAGAGAACATGGTGTGGCGCTCTGCGAATCCCAGGCTGCAGAGTACAGCATGCATGTGTTTGCTTTACCAGCCCAGCTCCTCTTCCAGTGTGGGAGTTCAGAGTCTACACCCTACCTGGCATGCTCCTTCTATCCCCGCTGCATTTTGGAGTTCTTTTTTCAGTCAGTTGTAGTCTTTAAGAAGTAATATCTAGCTTCTTATATTTTTTTAAATTTATGGTAATAGATTAATATTTTAATACTGGTGAAAATCTTGCACTAGTGCTGACATCTTCTTGAGTCATTGACTCAGCTTCATAAATAACTTTATTAGGAACACTAGGTCCCAGGCTAGCTGAAAAGGTAGAGGAGGATTTTGGTGCCTTGCAGCTAAGCTACCCATAGAATCTAATATAAATCCATTTCTCTGTTTATGATCATGAAATTAATAACATTATTCCATCATTAAAATATCAATATATTGAAAAGGATAGAGAAAAATGAAGCATTTATTTTTGTAATATTTGTGGGTGTCTAGAAGAAGATGTTGTTTAGAATAGCAACTAAAAGTGCCTATTTCACAGGTGACAAAAATTTTCAAATACTTTGGAGTTAGTGCACAAAACTCTTTTGTCTTAGAACCTTCTAATTTTGACAGTACTGTTGGGTAAGTAAAAGAACTTAAAAATTGTGTGCCCTCAAAATTTCTAACCTGTAATTGAGAGAGTGGCATTGAATTTCTCTTGGATTTTGCATTCATGTGGGAATGCAAAATTTCATAGCATGAACTGAAAATGTCCCCAGCAGTAGAGTTCTCAAGACATCGCTGTATTGATCTCCCTTGTTTGTCCCCTCGCCCCTGCTTTTATCCTGTCCTCTGACTTCTGTACTTGTGATTTTTCATTCTAAATATTTATGCTTTTGACTACTTTTTTCTTTGACTTGTGGTTTTCTTCTTAAAGAAGAATTTTCGTTGCCTAAAGAGTTTATTTCATTCTGTAAATGAAGCACTTCTGGAAGCTCATAATTTTGTAGAGCTTTTACTAAAAGTGTACCAGAAAAGAACACTGTGCAAAGCAAAATTTTCAAGATAAACCAACACAAGTAGTTCAGAAAGAGTGGTTTTCCTGTGTTGGAAAATAAAAAT
>PVKN010029957.1:0-12863 GCA_004027915.1 Capromys pilorides
AAATATTCCCATTGTTTCTTCTGCAATTGAAAACTTTATACCCTCTCTTATGGGAGAAAGTGTTGCACAACCCATAATCACTGTCACTGTTGATCTGCTGAAAATTAGAATGGGGGACACATGTGTTACTCTTTCATGCAATATCTCCCTCTCTACTAAATCCTTCAGCCCATTTGATCTTGTCAACCTTCATCTTGCAATGCACTCACTTTCTGGCACAAATTGTCATTTATTTAGCAAGCTTGGTCAGGGGACCAGAGGGTCTTGAAACCCCCAGGTGAGGGAGGGGCTGTCCAGGCTTTACCTGGCTTCTGGATTGATGAGCTAAAGTGCAGACTCACACCCGCCACAGCACTGTCCTTTATGATGATAAAACTTCTGTCTCCTCCTGTTCTAATACACTTTGTAAGTGGCAACAACAGGAAATAAGGAGAGGAAGGGAGAAAGAAAAAAAATCCATATTTAAAATTTAATTTCCTTATCTTCTGGATTTTGTATATTATTATGAGATTTTTAATTAAAAGCTCATTTTGGTTTCAGTTTCTTTACTAACAGGATGAGAGGAGATGAAAAGGGTAAAAAAATATGACTTAAACTGATGATTATATGAGTTTATTAACTAGGCCTATTTCAAGTAGAAGATGGTAAACAGTGCAATAGAAATCTCTGGGGAAACTCTGGTCCCTCTGCCAGGTGACTCAAGGGAAACGTTAGTTCTAGTTGGACTGTTAAGTAGTTTGAAAGGTAAAGAACAGAATCCCAATCCCACAGCTTTCGTGGCTCCCGGACTGGAGAGACACAGGCAGCCCACTCCACCTGCCCATTTTCCCCTGCTGATCCTGCTCCCCACTTGGATCAGCACAGGACAGGGCCACGCCAACTGTCTCATTCCCACCTGGCTGAGCGCAGCTCCCCGCCTTGAGATGACCCTGAAGATGAACCTGCAGTTGAGAAAGCTCCGACCTTGTTGGAGTCAGAGCCTGTGGTGGAGAAGGAGAGGGCCTTGCCCCTGTAGCCAGCTATCCCAGGGTGCCTGGCTCTGTGATGCCTTTCTTACTAAACCAAAGGTCACTTTCCTCACCAGAGAAACAGCCAGGACCTTTCTGCTCCTCTACTTCTTTCTGTTCTTCTGAAAGGGACCAACTCTCTCCCTTTCCTAGTCTAAGTTGCTGCTGCTGTACCTTCATAGAGTCCTGAGAGCCCTTCCCTCCTCCCACACAGGCTGGCCTTGTGTGTCTCCCAACAGGACAGTGCCACGAGGGTACAAGTCACCCAAAAGCCATGGGAAGACGCTGTCTGGAGCCCTCCACTGAATTATTGTGTACATGCAGGTAGCTTTGGTCTAGGAAACTCTCTCCGAGTCAGAGGTGGTGGCCATGCCCTCATGTCCCCTCTGTATCTTCAGGGTCTTGGTTCCTAGGATCAAATGAATAAGCTTAATCCTGATAGCCATATGGAAGAGGTTCTTTTTTTTTCTGGGAAACATGAGTTGTGTACATTGCTCTCTTCCCATAATAAAAGCACCATTTCAAAGAGCTGCGGTTAGCTGCTAGGGTCCAGAGGGCCACAGCACTCTTCACCTGAGCAGAGGGTCTGGTCTTTGCTATGCACCACATAACTGTGGGGAGACAGAAAGGAGAGAGTTGGAAGGGACTGGCTCCTGTTTTTCCACCTGCAAGGCAGTTCTTCTACACCAAAAGAACTATCTGCTAAAAAGGCAAACTCAATTGTTCACCTCTTTTAATAGAGAATTTCCCAAAGCTTTGAAGTTTAGACTACAAAGACCTCAGCACCGGGGTCTCGCCACAGCTGCTCCTCCTTGTCCCAGTGGAACACTGCCAGATGGGCCCTCCTTGCCATGTGGGTCTCTCGGGGTGCAAGTTGAGCTTGAGGAGCGGGGTGAGGCAGGCGGAGGGGAAGCTTCTGCCTTTCTTGCTAGTGC
This sequence comes from Capromys pilorides, assembly GCA_004027915.1. Lineage (NCBI taxonomy): Eukaryota > Metazoa > Chordata > Mammalia > Rodentia > Capromyidae > Capromys > Capromys pilorides. The sequence goes on from PVKN010029957.1 coordinate 1,943, forward strand.
TCAAGGCTCCTGCCTCCTCCCTCTCAAAGATAAACCAAATACAAATTTCGCAGAGGATCCAGATGTTTTTGCAAAGCTGTCATTTCATACTTGATTGAAAGACATTTTCGCTCAGCATCTGCTGTTGTTGTATCAACTCAGAGGAAGACAAATGAAGTGCTTAGAATGGGAAAGCAACATTTTGGTTAAAATGCTTCAGATCAATCCAAAAGCATTTGTCACATATAATGCACTAGATCCCCCACACTCTGCTTCAAATCTTCTCTAGCTGTGGCCCTGGAGAGGTGGACACAGTGCAGAGGAGTAGAATGTCCCTATGTCTATATCTCCACTGACAAGCACACATCATGTAGGGTTCTCATCCCCTTGGGTGTCCCAGTGCTGGTGGGCTTCTACCCAGCAAGCCCCCATAAGCGCAAGTGACTAAGACCCCTCTCAAACTGTGGCTTCCTGCTTCTCCAGGTCAGACCAAGGTGAAAATGTATGCAAGGTACTCTGAACATGGTCCAACATGCTCAGGGAGGGTGCATTTCCCAATGTATGTGTTATGGCTTGCGTCTAGATGTGCTGCCAAAGCCCCACATGGTCATGGCGCAAGCTTCTAGAGTTTGGGATTAACTCATGGCCAGTGCTGGGATTATGAGAGTGAATGCTGTGCCTGCCCTCGGGTCAATCATCTGCATACAATCTAAGGGAGAGGGGCTCCCTCTCTCTGCTTCTCCTTTTCTTGTTCTTGCTGCTTTTGCTGTTTTCTGTCAGCATGAGCTGCTGCCCTCTGCCGCCATGGAGCCAGCCAAGGATGGACTGAAACCTCCACTAACTATAAGCTAACTAAACCTTTCTTTCCTTCATTCTGGGAATTGGGTATTTCATAACAGCAATGACAGAAAAATAAGCAAAGCAGAACCAAACACCCTTGTGCTTCCTCCTCCCTGCCCTGCACTCACTCATTTCCCTTCAGCTCCCCGAGCTCCTCTCAGTTCCATACATGCCTGCTCATGTGTTCTGGTTTTAGGTTCTCATTTTGAAGTGGGTGGAATTCAAACTCAAAAATGCAGTGTGAAAAATGGCCCTAGAAAAAGCCTCTTTGAATAGCTTGCAGGTGCAGAGGAAATAGGATAGGGATGGGTGAGGCAGTAGCAGCCGGTAGCCTGCAGCAGCACCATGATCTCAGGGACCTGCACTGTGGTACAGCTGACAAGGTCCAGGCAGAAGGTGAGCTGTGACAGAGCAAGGCAATGTGGACCTAAAGCGTAGAATCAGCTTCTTCTCTTAAAGTCTTTTGTTGCTGTAAGGAAAGGAAACAACTGACTTTGGATGGCCACTGGGCAGCCCGTGCCTCTCATGGAACCAGAAAATCCTCATCTCTGTTGGGAGAGACTTGTATTTCTCTCACTGGTAGGGAATATGCAATGGAAAAGAACTGAATGGTGGACTGATGCAAAAACTCCATTCAAAGCCTCAGCACATCTCTGAATTTTATAACCCTGAAACCTAGGGTGGGTGGCTCAGTCCAGTGATCTCAAGCCTTTGGGTTTCCATGAAACCCAGAAGGAAGAAGCAGTCCCCACTCCATGACTGAAGATGAAAATCTCTCTTATTTTTCTCCAGAGAATCTAAAAGCCTCATATTTGGGACAAATATTTCACATAGTGATGATAGTTCTCTCTAATATCTATACACCTTTTGTGCATTCCCCCAGATTGATAACTAGAGGAATTTAGCCTAGTGTTAGACAACAACAAAACAACACAACTGCAAAGCAATGCAAGGAGCTAGCCTATATACACCTCAATTGAGAAAATTCTAGAGAAGGATTCTAGAAAGCAGGATTTAAGGGCAGATAGCAGCAACTTTATTGAAATAGGAAGAATCTCTATGATGTGGTGTTTAGCAGCCTGGCGATAACTGATCCTTCTCACTGCTGGAGCGGCCATGTGCAGTCTGGATGTCACAAAGAGCCAGGTATGGTATACGGGTGAAAAATACAATCCTTTGTGGCTGTTCTTAGGCTGAGGTTACACATGGGAAATGCTGCAATGGAAGTAGGTCCCCAAGTGGTAAGAGGAATGTCAGGGGTAACTCTGAGAAGGTTAGTGTTGAGTTCCGAAACAGCAAGGTCAGATGGCAGCATGTAAACATCAGAAGAATCATCAGAACTACTCCTATGGCAAGTAAGAGAGGGATGCAGCCAGGAAGCTCTTACTCACAGGGGCCTGGGGTGCTGGCTGGGAGATCAAGCACTCCTAAGGGCAAGAGGCTGGCAGGCAGCGATGCCTATAACCAGAGGAAATCCAGAGTTATCAGGGGCAATGTAAAACACATTGTGTGTGTGCGTGTGCGTGTGTGCGTATGTGTGTGTGTGTGCGTATGCGTGTGCGTGTGCGTGTGTGTGTGTGTGTGTGTGTATGTGTGTATGTGTTTATAAGTCAAAACAACCAATAGCCCCTTGATTTTCTCTAAAGGGACTTGTAACAGAGTAACTGGATATTAGGGGCAGGACAGTGCCAAGTAATAATCTTATACCAGTAGAACATAAATATCATCACACCCTAAGGGATTAGTTAAACTGGGGGACCTAGAGACCAAGAAGTGAGGGAATTGAGGTTCAAATCCATTTCACAGTGGTGTCATGTGTTTGCATGCCCACCCTCTAGGTACTTCTCTGGCTTTTAAGTGTGTAATTAGGATGAAAATCTCTAGCAATGGGTTGTACAGTTATACTCATTTCCTAACCCAGGTAAAGAGTGTAAATCATACTTCTCCTATCATAAGGCAAAACCAGAAGCAATATCCCACTTCTGATGTGTAATGCCCCCATTAGAAACAGAGGATTTGCAAATGATCATCATGCCATGTATACTACATGCAACTTCCTAGTTAGGCTTTAAGAGAAGCTATTGTTTGTGTTCCAAACAATAATATATTTAACAAAGGAGTAGCCCCAGTTGCTGGTGTTTGGTGATAGTAATATGGAAGGTATCTTTAGGCTTATCAATAGGAGGTCAGAAATGACTTAGCATATCATATGCTGGATAGACTTCTGTTATTTTAATTATCTTTAGAGCATCCTATGAAACTCAGGACCCTCTTCTAGCAAAGTATCTTTCCTCTTTCTTTTTTTGTTTGGCATGAGCTAAAAGGAGTGCTGTTAATCTTTGCATTGGCCATGTATTGAGTTCCAAGCCTGGCACTTCTGTACAGCCCATTATTACATTAGTGCTCACAGCAACCCCATAAAAAGCCTTTTATTGAGCCCATTTTAAAGACTATATAAAGATAGGAGAAGGTTTAAAAAACTAAAATGTGACTGCAAGGGATTCAAAGTGATGTCTGCAGAATCCTGCATATTGCACTTTGCAGTCAGAAAGTACACTCTTTTGACTGTATCGGTCATAGTTTAATCTTCACTGAGAGTCACAGGGTGACACTGCAGATCTTATTCTCAGCATAACCAGTGTTTCACTGGATATTCCTTACGGCATAGGCACATGGTGCAACAGTGTGCTTCCTGCATGCGGCGCACCTTGCTTAGTGTTGGCCCAGAACTTGTGCTCTATTATTCTTATAGCAAGTCTAAGTATTGTTATTGGCCAAAATTAGGAGATGAGCAAATTAAGATCAGAGTATTTTAGTTGCTTGCCCAAGCTCATTGGGTTCTAAACCATATTCCCTTACCCGTATCTCCTTTTTCATGTCCTATCCATTACCCTAAGTGGGGTCTTTGGGAATAAAGGGTAAATGCCAGGAGGGAAGGTACAGAGTACAGATATTGAGTATATTGACAACCTGAACCACAAGGCCTGGCGTACATTACCTCCTACAGTAAGTTGTGCTCTTCATATACCTATTTTGCCACTCTGGGTTCCACCAGAAACTTCACTTTCATCTCAGTCTTCCCATTTTGGCACTGTTTGAGTTCAAACTGATCTTAGCACAGAGAGTCATAGAGAACTTGCTATGTAGAAAGTTCTAGTTAGAGGTGACATCCATTAAAAGAGAAATATAATTCCTGGATGAAGTATTTGTTTTGTGGTTGTTCAAAGAGAATTACAAGTTATGAAAATAAGCCATTTGGCTGTTTTACCTTGTGGACAGCATTTCAGGCATGATTGATGTCTCTGGCCCCAGCACACACAGGTACCCAGACTGGTCATTCTTCAGCCCACAGATATAAATTGAATGTCCAGCATTGTTGATACACTTCGTAAACAAAGAGGACACTAAGTCTTGACGGGGGGAGCAAACCCGGGAAAGTAAACGAAGCTGTCGTAAGAGGACTAGACAGGTGTTTAAGAAAGGGACTCTGTGCTGGGCTCATCTTCACTGGGGTCAGTGGTCTTTACAGACCTCAGAAAATGCAAGAGGTGGGCAGAGTTACTGCTTCTGGGGGTGTGAGGGCAGCGCAGGTTTCCACTCCACTGTGTCTCATGTGAGCTCAGCCTGTTCTTCCCTATGTGACCAACATCTTTGAGTCCCCAACCCGGGCTCGGCCCCATGCCAGGCCTGGGAATGCAGGTTCAGCAGTGCTACCACTCTGACAGGAAGGCAACAAAGAACCAGAAACAAAGACCAATCCAAAACCATCGCAGAGGTGATCGAGATGCTGGCGGGGAAACCAGGGCAGCTTCGCAGAGTCAAGAGATGCGTGTCCTAAATAATAAACAGGACTGACCAAAGGCAGGGGAAAGAAAAGGTCCACATAGAAGAGGGAGAACCAGGGATCAGAAATCCACAAGTGTCAGGGTTCTGGGGCCCACAGGGAAGTGGGGTTGAAGAGGCTGAGAGGCAGAAAGAATGGCTGGAACCTGGTTATGCTCTAGACAGAGGCTAAGGACCATGGGTGCTACCAGGCAGGCCTGGGCTTTTCAATTCTTTTATGTTTTTGACTTTTAAGATTTTATTGGCACATTGTGGATATGCACAGTGATCACACTGATCATAGAGAATGTGTACCCGTGCATGGTAGAACATGTTTTCTTTTCCTCAATTCCTCTCCTCTCCCCCCCCCTTTACAAAAGTTTTGTTTCTATTTTTTTCTTTTTTCCTTTTTTTTTTACTTTTCCCTTCTTTTCATTACCCCTCTCCTTCCCTTGCTCCCCTCTCCATTTGCATATTTTCTTCCTATCTCTCAATACTGACTGTACATTTTGGTCTTTGTTTACACTCTCAGCTTCTCACACCTCAGACACAATACAGGATTTATGCATGAGTGTCTGGTTTACTGTACTCAGGAGCATCTTCTCAAGGTGCCTCCATTTACCTAGAAATCTCCCAAGCTTATCCTTCTTTATAACAGAGTAATACTCCATTATATAAAAAAGCACATCGTTATCCATTTTCAGTTGATGGGAATTTAGACTATTTCCAAGATTTAACTACTACAATCCATGCCACTATAAACATGGGTGTGCATGCATCACTGTGCTATGGCCCTTTTACTTCTTTCAGGAAGATATCCAGCAGGAAATTAGCTGAGTCATATAGGACCTCCAGGCCTAGTTTTCTGAGTAATCTCCACACTGATTTCCATGGCAGTTGTACCAGTCTACTCTCTACCAACAGTGGAGAAAGGTTCCTCTACCCCCACAGCCACCCAGCATTTGTTACTGGTTGATTTATGAGTAATAGCTTTTCAGTGGTATGTTTGTGGTACATACTAGCTGCGTCCCTCCTGGGAAACTGGTGTCTGTGCAGGACATTTGAAAGCTTTTCACCCCCTTCCCCTCCCTTTTCTCTCTCCCTGCATATACACTTGTAGTACCTGGTGATTACATTTCCTCATCACAGGACTGAGTGTGTATAAAACACTGCCCGACTCCCCACCATTTTTTATCTCACTTCTTTCCTCTCCTTTCTCCTCTCTCCATCTCTTGGTTCCTCATATCCACAGATGTTAAACTAATATGTCTTCAATGCTGCTAAAAACTGTGAGATAAATAATTAATTCTTAACTAAAACAGAATGGAAACAATGGTGTAAAAATGGTTTTGCTTTTCCAGAGTTAACAAATTGGAGTTTAAGGAAAGAAGACTGAGATAATTAAGGAAAATGAAGAAATAGAAAGTGTGTGGGCTTTTTCAGGGAGAGAGGACCTGAGCAGAGGCCACCATACACAGAAGGCTGGCCTCACTTCAGTGCCTCTCTTACACGTATCAGGAATTCTATCCTAAAGTTTGTACAGACCTCCGCGTTCCTGGGGGAGGTTGATGAACAACGAACGGGTCATAGCCTTAGACAGACACGTACAAACTGATGATGCTGATTACGCTCCAGAGAGGAAGCACATTCCTGTCCCCAAGACCAGCCTGTAAATGGACTTCTAGGTCATGGTTTTTGTTTTCCTCCTCACCAGATGGAAAAATAAATTATTCTCAGGAAGTTGGTGAGTGGAAATTGTTCTCAGGAATTCAGTGAGCAGACATTTATACACTTAACCAATGTCTACTGCACCAGGAGCTCTGTAGTGTGTGCGTGCGTGCGTGCATGTACATGTGTGTGTGTAAGAAGCACAGCATGAGGAGTATGAAACAAGCAGGAAGCAAAATCAGAGCCAAGACAGAGAAAAGTACCCTTCTTCTTCCCACTCTCTAGACACTGTACTCCCTGGGTACTGTCTCACCTGATTCTTAGTGTAGCCTTTGGCAAGCAGCGTGCTTTCAAGTGAAGTCATTAATACAAATCCAAGACTGAGGATTTCCAAGAAAAGGGGTGATGAAGCCCAACTGATGCTACAAGGCTAAGTGCTTCCTGCAATACTGCAGCTAGTATCAGTGTCCTGTGGCTGCTGGACCAAAACACTCCAGGCTGCTTGGTGCTAATAATGAGTTGACTTTCTCACATGTCAGGAGATAGAATTCTAAAATCTAAGCACCAGCTAGTGCTGATTCTTCTCAGGCATCCTTCTTGGGCTTGCACATGCCTGCCTTCAGGGTGAGTGTGTGCCCTCAGTGACTTTCCTCAGCATGGGTCTCTATCTCCCAATTTTCTCTTTTTATGAGGACATCAGACATATTGCACTAGGGCTCACCCCAGTGACCTTATTTGACTTTAATTACTAGCTAATGACCTTATCTACAAATATATCTTCATTTTTTGTTTGAGGGACTGTATATAAATTAGAGGAGATAATCCACTTGTAGCAGAGCTATGTGGTGTTCATGTTGAAGTTGAGATGAGAAAAATATGAACTACAATTGCTGCTCTGAACTTGCACTAAGATCTTTGTGAAAAACCAAGTTTGTAGGGTGATATAAATCTAACTGTAAAAGGGGACAACTTGGAATGATGGTGGGCTTGTTTATGGTCCCATAGCCTGAGACTGAGGCCTTCGTTATGGGAGGAGGTGCAGCTTCGGCGGCAGGAAACTCTGCGCACTGACCTTGGATAATCTCTTTCAGTCAGCTGTGGTAGTTGTAAGACACTTGTGATTTCAAAGTAGTCACTCATGTCAGCCACGTTGACAAAAGAGAAAATCTATCAAGGTGACTGTGAACACACAAACACCTTTGCCTGTTGAGGTGTCTTCCTTGCTGACTGAAGGAGAAAGAAACTAAAACGGCGCTGCTTGTCCTAGGTACTTCTCTGTGCTGTATCTCCTCTAGGTGTTAGGGTTATGTGTGGGACTCCAACTGAGGATCTTATTTTTGTCCCAATTAAATGCATGCATATTGTTACATTTGACCCATGACTTGGGAAAAATATTTTCCATCCACAGTGATCAGTATAACTTTGGCTAAGACATTTAAATATTCTTGGACTTAACTTTATAGTATGATTTCTCTGTCTTTTGCTTTTTTCTTTTGAAGAAAAACAAAACTAAAACAAATAACAATAACAAAGACAGAAACAAAACAATATAGGACAGTAGAAATGGTACAGAATTTCAGAACAAGAATATGATATTAACTATGTTATCATATGATGTGTTGTCATCATCAAATTTGTTGTTCAGACTACCAGATATGGTATATGCAAGATCAATCAAACAATTAAAAATTGTTCCTTTTAATAAACTTTAAGTTGATTTCTTTACAGAGATTAAAGAGAGAAACACATGAAATCTTATAAAAGACCGGCCATGGTTATCATCATTTCACTCTGCCAAGATCAGAATGCAATGAGACCTAACCACCGAGGACCTGATTTCAGAAAGCAAGTTAGGAAGGAGAGTTCGTGGAGCTGAGAGTAGGTTTGCAAAGTCTTCCGCCTTGATGCTAGACACTCAACGTCCATAGATCACTGTGGGTCTGCCTGGAGGGATCTATGCTCTAGCCTACTAAAAGGCACCAGCCAGATGCCCTGTTGCCCCTGTTGAGTCAGCTGCCCTTGAGCCTGGCTTTGCTTGAGTTAAATCCCCCCTTGCCTGATGCATTACTTTATTTCATCTTGGTTGTACTGCAAAATTCTTTTCAGTACCAGAAATTGACCTCAGAACCTCCTTATTTTTGCTAGGCAGGCACTGCGCTGCTGAGCTACATCCTCAGCATTCCAGCATTCTGTCTTCTTGGATACTAAGTGTTATCATTCAAATTACTCGATACTCTTCTAAGCTTTGTGCCATCTGTGAATTCAGTTTCCCTCATTTATGCCTTCATCAAAGCTCACCACAGTGTGCTGACTTCTATTCCCTTTCTGACTGTCTCATCAGAACTCCCTGAGCACTCATGAACTCCTAAAGTCTCCTGCACATCTGTCTCCAGCTGTCCAGCGGTTGCCAAGAGAAGGCCCAGGCTCCTGTGTGGGTGTGAGAAGTGGGTGACAGAGCGGTCACAATGTTGTTTGTCTTCCTATAGTCAGTTGCAATTGTGGGGATGTTTGCAGAGATGTGCTTTGACTTTTTAAAATGTTCTAGAACTAAATATGAGTTTTTTCAAAATTTTGTTTAATTTAAGGTAAACAATAACAAAATTATTCTGTATTTTTAAGCTGTCCAAATAGAGGGCTTTTTAGCTTAAAATAGCACTTTGATTATAATCAAAGTGAGTTAAAGGGAAAAAGTCATTTTTCCTGGTGCGGCAGGGTTGGCTTCCCAGGGAGTTTTGACATGAGTGTTTAAGGTGACCTCCAGCTCAGGGGTTGTGTGTATTGTGTATACACATCCATTTGTCTGTACCTGCACGCATCCAGCGCAGCCCAGGGACTAGCATGGGTGGCCACCTCTCCCGTCGTCACCTGGAATGCTTCCGCTGCAGAGGCCCAATCTCACCAGGAGTGACTGGCAGCCCCAGGAGCTATGCAAGTGCAGGAGTGATTTGTAACAAAGGATGACAATGATGAGGGGTGATTATCTTTTGCCAGCCTTCCTCCCACGAGCAGACAGCCACTTCTACTCATCATACTGCATGTGGGTAATTCCAATCAGTCCTAGGCAATTTCACTAGAGTAGGCTCATTTTAGATAAATTCTCTGTTCTCTTCCTTCCACTATATTTTCTTTCTTCCAGAGCCTGCTATATATAGCCATTGAACTCAGCAAGCTTCTGGGATTTACAGAATATCCAAGTAGATACTGTTCAGTGCTTTCTTTCTATATCCTTTTAAAAACAAAAGGGGCATCCTGTTTTCCTTTAACACTTAGCTACTTTCCATAGTTAATGCCATGAAAGAAGTTTGACTTGGTCTTCTACGTAATTCTCTTTCTTCAGAATGGGAAGTCAAATTTCATATTCAACTGACATCACTGTGAAGATATTTCCAAGATCTTTCCAACGTCTGCATCTCCTTCCACCTTTGTTTTATCTTTCTGTTTCCTTTCTTGAATATTTACTTAGGAAGATTTTGTACCAGAAACTCAGATTATAAAATTGAATAAAAAGTGTTTTTAAATCAAAAGCTTCATGAAGGCAGGAATCACACCTAGCTTTTATTCAATATGTCCACAGAAGTCAGTTCAAAGCCTGATTCAAACAGGGGCTTTATCAATATTTATTGATAGTGGTCAGATAGAGAGGCAAGTGATAGGTAATCTCTGCTCTCAAGGAACTCATTATACAGTATGAGAATAATTTTTCCCTGGGCAGTAGGTTTGAAATATAGGGTTGCCTATAGGGCAGTTCTATGTCATGGGAAGAAAGCAAAACTGTCTTATCAGAAAAGACTACCGTTGGAAGAGTTTGATGCACAGTTAAGGGTTTGCCAGGAAGAAAGTGAGATTTCAATAACAGAAGTAGCACTTGAAAGAGTACAGAGACCAGTGAGAACACTGAGCAGTGAACAAACTACAAGCATGTTAGTGTTTACCAATCCCCTGCCATAGGCCTGGTGTAATCTTCACACCTCTTGTATAAGAGATCACAGAACTCCCATCACCCATTGAGTTTTCTATTTACAAATAGGAGAGGATCAATAAAATCCAAGTTATAGTCCCATGTAGAATTTGATATGTTAATGACTTGTTATTCTTTATCCTTCTACTTTTAAGGCACTGTCAACCACCCAGTACTGAGTAATACATCATAAAATAGCAAGTGAAAAAATAATTACATGTTCCTGAAATTGCTTGGTGGTTATCCTTGAAATATCAAATCATTCCAATGAATTGCTTGGTAATGTAACTTTTCTTTTTTAATTTCATGATAATATTCCAATTTACCAGTCACAAAACTCCCTGACATCCCTGCAGTCCTAGCAAGGTGATATTTTAAGCCATTTTGACAATATAATTATGGTTATTAGATGGATATTTGTTTCCCATCAGCTAAGTAATAACACCTTGTCCCAAGAATCTAGGTTTCTTGGAAGAATCTCAGAGTGCTTTACCAAAAAGCATTATTTTTCAAAAGGAGGAACTCAAAGGTCCCCAAACTAAGAGCCTCACACCTTGAAATGTGCATAAACCCAGTGCAGTTAAAGGAGCCCATGCTGCAGGAACAGAGCTTAGAGGAGCAGGTAAGAAGATTGCATCAACTGTACTTCATCAG
>PVKN010029958.1:0-12864 GCA_004027915.1 Capromys pilorides
AATGAACTTTATTATTTAGTGATACGTAACTGAAACTGCAGAATAGATTTTTCCCCTCTCTCTCGTCTCTCTCTGTCTCTCTGTCTATCTCTGTCTGTCTGTCTGTCTGTCTGTCTCTCTCTCTCTGTCTCTCTCCTCTTGGTACTCATTAAATTAAAGACGCATTGCGCTGAGGGGGGTCGGGTGTGGCACTCAGCATTCCTACCCCCTTCTTTGCTGATAGCACTTTGCTTTTCCTTGAGGAAGCCCCGCCTCTGTCCTATGTCCTCATGTCCTACCACCTGCCCTAGACTAGGCGGTGCAGATGCTCTCTTCCAGAAGTGCATCTTGAGCTGAAGGATGATGGAACAGAAAACAGCTATTTTTGTAGCACTCCACTGTCAGTACTCTGAAGAGACCACTCACAGGGTCACCTCTGTCACTGCAGACTTGGGTTCTTCCAAGGTCCGGCACCTTTCCTGTGCTTCTCTGAAGGACTTAGAATTCAGTGAGCCAGCACTGACCTCAGGTGCTTGCAACCACCAAGTGGTGACCAACGCAGAACTCTTTTCTGGTCCACATTATGGGGAGATACATTTTGAAATAACCTAACTGAAATCACTTTAAAGTTCTCTAAACAACTGGAGTTGTTTTGGTTTGGTCTGATTAAGATCTTCCTTTAACAAGAATAAACAGGGTAACTACATTCTTGAAGCACAATCTTACTTTTTTTGCTACTAGCAAAATAGCCTGATGATCTAGAGGGCTGGCTCTGAACTCCTAACACCAGAGCCTGGATCGAGTTCTATCTCCCTCTATGTTCACGGGGATCCCCAGCAGCCCTCGTGGCCCAGCAGCAGCCAGTGTGCCACTGTGTCGCTGGAGAGAAGAGCAGAAGCTGATCACTCTGCCTCTTAGCCGGAAGCCATCCCGAGACTAAGAAAATGATCACCTTGTTTACAGCACGCAGTCCAAAACTACTCCTTCAAATGCTACCTTTGAAAGAGCGCGGTGTCTCTAGTCAAGACTGGTGGGGCAGTGCAAGGCTGTGAAGAGAGGCCCTACACTCCATTACTAATGGCTCAGGTCAACCTCCCTGACAGTGTGGTTTTGTTAACCAACATTTCAAACTTGATAATGACGGTGCCACTTACATGTGGGTGTGAGGGCAGCTTTCTTCAGAGAACAAAACAAGACAAACTCTGAGTCTAAGCTGGATTCAGAGCCACTGCTGGGGAAAATGTCTGACCTGACCCTCACACCTGGCATTCTGGAAGCACACTGCACAGTCGCTACAGCAGCTACAACAGCTGCTTGAATTTAAATTAGTTAAAACTAGACAAGATTGCATACCCAGTTCCTCAGACACATAAGCCACACTTCAAGTGTCCAAAAGCCCCAGGTGGCCAGCAACTGTTATACTGGGCAGTGAGGATACTGACCATTTCTGTCACTGCAGGGAGTTCTACCAAGAGGTGCTCAGTCCACCTACAGGACCTGAGGAGGAGCAGTCCTCCAACATGGTGCTGCTCTGTGAGGGAAGGAGCCACAAGAGCAGTTAGCTATACTGAAGGCACTCTTGGGGCAGATAGCTGAGCGTGCCTAGAGGATGTAGGAGCACATCACAGCCCAGACCATGAAGGAGACCTGTGTGGGCCTCGTGCTGATTCTCTGGAGCAGTGGTTTCTGAATATAGCCCAGAGGAGGAATGGCATGCCCGGAGAGCTCAGTGGCCACCCAGGACAGCGGGCTACCCTGTGCAAGGCTGACTATCAACTTCTTGGGAGGTGACAAGGCACAAACCATTCATCAAGGTTTATCTCCAAGTGATCCTCCCATAGGGACAAACTGACTCTCCCGGAATCTGAGCAGAGAGGTCCACTGGGGCAAGAAGGGTTCCCTGAGCAGCCAGCCACAAAGCAGGCATCCTATTCATCCTCATGAAGATTCCCAGGAGGACAAGGCAGCTCCAAACAGCCCCCAAGTTTAGCACTGAGAGAGCAAAAGGCCACATCTTGCCATCTTCTACTTTGGGGTCATTAACGTCCATCACCACTGGACGCTCCAGGGAGGGTCTTTTGGCATCGAGGACCATGTTGTGCTGCTGTCACATAATTCCCAAAGCTGAGTAACTGATAAATGTTCATTTCTTATAGTCCTAGAGTCTAGGAGGTCCAAGGTTGGGAGGCCCACATCTAGTGAGGGCCCCTGGTTGTGTTACTCCATGGTGGAAGGCAACAGGGCAAGAGACCTGGCATGTGTGAGAGGGAAGGGAAGGAAATCCAACTTATCCTCTCCCAGAAGCCTGTTTCTATGATTCCTGAGCCATCCTGAGGTATCCGCATTAGGGATTACACGCCCAACGCATGAAGTCTGGGGGACACGTTCAGAGCACAGCGGCACCTGCCACCAAACATATTCCCCCACCTCCTCTCCTTCCCTTCACTCCTAAGGAATCCAAGTAGAGGGAAGAAAACTAAGCGAAGGACCAAGCCCTACCCACCCTCACAGCGACCCACCGTAAGCCTTTGAACAATAAAGACAACAGAAAGACAATACTATGAATAAAATGTGTTAGAAAGATAGTAATGTGAAAAATGCAGCTGTACTATGATTTTGCCCTGTAAATGCTGAAGGTTCAGGCAGGGGAGAGGAGCCTCAGGTAGGTACAGCCCAGGTGGGACCGTGGGATATAGAAACCCCTGAGGAGTCAAGAGTGAGAGAGTGACAGTAGCCGTGCTGGGGGACCTGCTGGTTTGGAGGTGTAGGTTATCGGCCACAGGGATGCTGTGAAGCACAGGTAGTTAGCTCTGTTGTACACAGAGCAGCCGAAGGGCCAAGCAGTTCTGTCAGTTTCCAAAGAACACTAGCGAGTCCTGAGCCAGGACCCAAGCCCAGCTGGGTTCCTAAGCACCTCACTCCTGCTCTCCAGGACAGAGTCTGGGATGGAGGCTGCCTTTTCAAGAGGTTGCTGAGATACATCCCTGGAGAGGACAGAGCACTCTGTAGGGCAGAGGCTAATGTTTTCTTCCAAAAATGATTCTACTCCTTTCCTTAGTAAGAAAGTGACACAACAGAGGTGGCTGCTGTCCTCCTTGGGAGAGAAGGGAGAAGCAATAGCGAGAGCTCCAGGGACAGTCTTCAACCACGGGGAAGCCAGAAGACCAAAGCGAAACGAAAAACTAAACCATGAAAAGGGTTCCTAGATCTGCTTCATGGTGGGCATATCTGTACCTGGCTGTCCCTTTAGCTATGCTGGACTCTTTAGTTGCCTTGTTTGTTTTTGGCCTTTTTGATCTTACTTTTTGGCTGAATTGTTTTTTAGGGGAGGTTTATTTTTTGTATTTTGTGCTGAGGACAGAACCCAGTGCTTCCAGCTTGCTAGGCAAGCATTCTACCACTGAGTTAAATCCCCAGCCCCTGTGCTGGACTCTTTAAATGGGAAGGGAACCTGTCATTCTAGATTTTCCATATTTTCAGCCAACCTGATAGCCCACCTGGGATGTCATAAATCCTATTAGCAAGGTTATATAAAGTCCCATGTGCTTCATTCAATTGCATACATTCGGAGGGCTGAGCAAATCCCTAGAGGTGGCAGTCCTGTGTAGACCGTATTTTCATGAACATGACTGTACTCTGCAGAGCAGATTTGGACTCAGCAACTCCTACACGTGAGCAAGTACAGGATGTTCTAGTAGGAATGAATTTCCAGACATAACTTTGATCATTGCTAAGATCAGTTATCTTTTTTTAAAAAATGAACTTTGCTCTTTCTTCTCCCTTTTCTTCCCACCTCCATCCCTTTGCTAGGAGGGGGAGAAATTGGCCAAGCAAGAGTACATTCAATTCCCTTTCTTAATTAGAAGCAAAACATTGTGAAGCTGTGGCATAATCACTCGAAGAGCATTTGCAAATTATCTCCAAGCACACAGCCAGCATATTAAGGCAGGAGATGGGGCTGAAGAGGAAGTTTCGGGGCTGAAGGAGAGGAGGTGCAGCCTGGGAGGGGTGCATGCCAGTCACAGCTGGGGCTCCCATTCTGTGCTCAGAGCCTGCGACATGCAGAGAAGTGAAACACACAAACCCAAGACCTCCCATGTGACAGCAGCACAGCTACAAAAATCAATCACCTTCACCCAACACTCCAGAGTGCCTAATGGGCTTCAGAGAAGCCTCTGAATAAATAATCATTTCCTGCTACTGGAGATTAGATTTCATATGCCACAGCTCAGGCGCAAGCTAAGTGGACAGATAGGAAGAACAGAGTTATTTTTCCAAGAGGACAATTTATTTCTAATCTACCGATCAACATGTAAACAGTTTCTCTAGACTCTGTGGACTGGGGATAAGATAATGAGCAGGATCAAGATCATTTTCTGACTCCAAGGGTTCTTGATATTAGATGGGATCACTGTTGGCGATGGCGGCCCTGTATCTTTTCTTTTCTTTATTTTGTGGGACCAGGGTTCGAACTCACGACCTTGCACTCATCAGCAGGCACTTGTGTCATGGAGCTATCTCCCCAACCCTGGTTTTCACAGCTCTGGAGTCTCTTTTTTCCTATAAAGTGTTCAGTAACAACAGGTCAGTGCATAGTAAGCTCTTGATGAATGCTGGATATGACAGCATCGTTGCCTCCCAAGACAAACCAGAGCATTTCCTTTTTAGACTTTTCTATGTGTGAACACATTGTGTCTTATATGGATGGTTCCTGATTTACGTTGTTCAATTTATAATTTCTTGACTCATGACTTTTCAACTTTCCTACTGTACAAAAGTGATACGCATTATGCATTCAGTAGAAATCATATTTAAGTTATGATCTCTGCCTAGGCTAGCAATATGCAGTATGAGAGCATGAATCATTTTCTCTTCCTCTGAATATGGGGCAGTGGCAATGTGGATGAACCACCCATGCTGTGTTCCATGAGTACTGTATTCCCAGTGTTGTGTGGGTACATGTGTTTGGTAAATTACACAAACTGTTCAACACTTGACTATAAAATAACCCTTGTGTGACATGATTGTGTCCAACTGTGGGCCTGGATAAGTTCTCTGGGCATGTTTAAGTAGGCTGGGCTAGGCAAGAATGTTCAGGAAATTGTGTGTATTAAATATACTTTCAGACCTAGTCTATTTTCAACTTACCAGTTGTTTAGGCTGGAGCCCTACTGTAAGTTGAATAGCATCTACCCCATGCTAATACTTGTGCCTCTGTACCTTTGCCTTTCACTTCTGGGTTCTATTTCCAAACTGGGAGTGAAGACAGACAAACCTATTCTCTGCTCCCCATGCAAGTCCTTCCAAGACATAAAGGAGATCATGCCACCCGTGCTTTCCTGTCCTCTTAGCCTGTCCCTCATGGCCTCTCCCAGCTGGCTAGGATTCTTGTCTACTGGTCCCAGCACAGGAGGCTTGCTTTGATGCTGGGATAGTTGGAGAAGGACATCCCCCTCCCCCCGAGACTGTGGGCAAGAGGCTGCAGACAGAACAGCTATCTAAGGCAACCTATACCAGGTCAAGGTAAGCAGAGAGTATTGCTCCAATCAGTAAAGGGCTGGATGAGTGACTGAATCAAAGCCCATGTAGTTGCTCACTGTCATGTTAACCTGAGGAAGCAACACTCAGTGGCTGGCTTAGCACAACTACTGAGGATGGAAGCCCTACCCAGGTCTGAGTGGCACCAATCAGCAGGGCTGTATCTGGAATGGAATAAAAAGGAAAAAAGGAGCTTTGGCCTTGGACACCTATCTCCTGCCTGCCAGGCCAGAGCCTGCAGCCCCACTGCAGACTCTCCAACTTTCCATCACAGACTCTTTGGCTTCCGGGAACAGATCTGCACCGGTCTCTACTGTGAGCTCTAGGCCTTCCGCTTTAAAGTTGATCCTTTGGATCTCCAGTTTGCAGCCAGCCCATTTGCACTGTTTCGCATCCGACTCTGTGGCCCTTGCCAGCCCACCATGTAGACCCATCCATATATGTTATAGTAAACCTGTCTAGGGGGCACTGACAGATACACCCCACCTTTCTGCTCCTCATCTGATTATACCATTTTTGCTCCTTTGAGAGAGTCTACATTTATTTATTTATTTATTCATTCATTTATTTATGTATTTAGTATAAGGTCTATGGGGTCTCACTACACAGATTGGACTTATAGTAATCCTCCTATTTTCAGCCTCCCAAGTGCTGCGATTACAGGCATGCGCCACCACGCCCTGTCTCAATCACTGTCTTGGTGCGCCCCAAGGACAGGGCTGGCACAGCATGCTGGGGATCGAACCTGGGCAGGGTCTACTTTTAGGACTTACTTTGGCCCTGTTTGTGTTTGTTTCCCCTTATTAGATCAGCAGAATCCCACCTTTTGGGACCTTTGGGTTTAGCTGTCCAATCGTCCCTTCTGTGAGCCCTAGGCCTGTCTCTCCCAGCTTCCTGCCAATCGCAGACTGTCACACCACTAGCCATACTCACCAGGGTGCTTAATTAGATGACACTTGGCCTATAGTCCTATGTATTTTTAAAGTCGGTTCAACATTCTTTGTTGAGTTATACCTGGAATATAGGTGATGGAGCTGAACTATGTTCCCTTGAATTTACATGGTGACATCTCAAGCCCTGAAACCTTAGAACAGCGGTGGTGAATCTACGGCACCACACCACAGTGGGCTGTTTATACCACTAGCAGCTCTAACAGGTTTGCCAGACAAAATCAAGGAAGGTGCAGTGAAGCCCTGATGAAGCAGCATGGGCCTCTAATCCAACATGACTGATGTCCTGATGGAAATGGGACATGTACAGTGGGTGTGGTGGTTCATGCCTGTAGTCTTTGCCCAAAGTTTGAGCTTAGTCTGGGTAACTTAACAAATCTTTTTATTCTTCTCAAAATGAAAAAAATAAATAAATAAATAAATTAAAGGCAGGGATATAGCTCAGGGCAAAAGTCCTGGGTTTAGTCAAAGATGTCTTATCTCCCTGAAAATAAGATCTAACCAGAAAATAAGTCCTAGCGTGATGTTTTAGAATGCTTATAAGCTGTACCCCCAAATAAGCCCATGATAAAGATTACCAGCCAGACAGATGTATTCAGTATAGTCACTGCAACACAAAAAGGATATGCTGGATTATAAAGTAATAATATTAGTATAGGGGGCTGGGGAGATACCTCAGCAGCATAAGTGCTTGCCTGGCAAGCTCAAGGTCCTGAGTTCAATCCCTGGCACAAAAAAAAAAAATGGTATACAAATAAATAATATTATTGATATTAATGCTGAAATGATAATATAAGTTACAATGAAGTATTTGTAAATACACAAGGGATTCCTTTGGACAAGAGGTAAACACCTGTGGGAACAGATGAACCCGGGACTTACTGTCAAATGACCAATCAGAGCACAGACACACCACACAAATAATGTGTGCACTTTACAATGAACCGACATGGTTGAGTTGCATGTGAATCTCCTTAATTCGGTACATGGTGTATTGTGACGGAGGTGCTCCGTATGCTCATGTGAAATCAATGTTCTCTGAATTTTGGGGTCTGCAAGTTTTTGTTGCCCTTACATGGACTGCCATTCTTAATTGCCAGCATTTTTGTTGCTGTTGCTGGCTCACAAGTTTTCGACTACCATGGGATGGGATGGGATGGAGACTTTGTGACACCTAAACCTGTGGAAGGTCGTGACTTGGGTGAAGAATGCAGAGGATAAAATCACCTGCAGCTGTGTTGCCAATGCAGTAAGAGCTGGCTATGTAGGAAGTGCCCACTTAGGGACAAATCCATTGCTGGATAGGAGACACTGAGGCCAAGGGTTCTACGGAAAACAAAGTCGCAAGGAATTCAGGCCAGGAATGGGGATTTAAAGAGCTGTGACAATGTTCGAGATGACAGGACTGCATTTGAACAGATGTAGATTGTCATATATGAAAAGATAAGACCTCCCCTGAAAATAAGCCCTATTGCGTCTTTTGGAGCAAAAAAGTAATTTAAGACCCAGTCTTATTTTCAGGGAAATATAGAATGATGACGAAAAATGATGATGTGAAAAAATTAAGGTAGAAGACAGCTATCCACCAGCCATGTAGGAAGTCCAGACCCTCCCTCAGAGCCTCTGAAGAAGCCAACATGCCAAGATATTTTAATTTCCAATTTCTAGCTTCCAAAACTATGAGGAAGGAAGGAAGGGGAGGGGAGAGAAGAGGAGAGGAGGGGAGAGGAGGAGAAAGGAGGGGAGGGAGGGAGAGAAGTGGCAGGGAGGGAGGCAGGCAGGCAGAGGCCACTTTCTATGCCATCAGAGGGACTGAGAAGTACTTCCACATCAGTCAACTTTGGCCTCAGCACGTGAGTTCCCCACTCCCCTCCCCTCCACCCAGAGTCAAATTTTAGGGTAAATGTCCGAGCAGCAGGCTCTGAACAAACCACTCAGCCTTCTCTGCCTCTTCCTCCCATGCACATTCCAGACACTGGTCTTGCACGTTTTTCTCTCAAAGGCCTTTGTGAACAGCAGCCAGACAAACACGAACCTTGCAGTCTTCCAAGTGACACGGATAGAGATGTCCTCATGCTGGATATGGCCCTACAGCAAGGACATTCCTGCAGGCCAGGCCACCCCCTCAAGCTACACAGTATTTTCCTGAGCCCCAGTTCAGTTTTAGCCACCCGCACCTTCTGTTTCCCATGACACAGTGCTTGGAAATCCCAACAGGTGACACTCCAAGCTGAAGTTCGATGGGAAATCCTAACTTCTCATTAGCACAGTAAAATTGAGGATTATTAATGCCATGTGCGCAACACTTCTGTCCATGCCTGTGATGTTCTGTCTTTCTGCACTGGCCCCCAAGAATTTTCAACATGCAGGAAAGCATGCAGGTTTTTTGTTTGTTCCTTGCAGCTGAACAGAAACCTATAGAAAGCAACCTACCGCAAGATGCATGAACTTGGTAATCAATGAATGGGACTCAGGGGAGGAAAGCAATGGGAGAAAAAAGTGATCAAGTCTCTGTGTTAGGAAAGGACTTTTACATGTAAAAACCATGAATGTGCACACACATGCGTGCACACGCACACACACACACACACACACACACACAGCATAAAAATCTCCTTTTCTACATAAGCCTGATTTCTTCTCATGAAAAGTTTGACTCTTTCTCCTCCTTCAGCACCTTTCCCTTCCTCCTCTGCCTCCTCATTTCTGTAGTACTACGGGGTGACTCTAGGGCTTTCACACTGAGCGACATACTTAACCATTTGGGTTTTTTTTACTGTTTATTTTGAAAAATGGTCTCCTGAAGTCATTCAATTTCCCAGGCAAAGCTTGATCGTGTGATTCTCCTGCCCCAGAGGCTTGGAGTGCTGCAACGACAACTGTGCGTTACACTAGGAGAGACCCTTTAGGAAAGGAATTAAATCAGGAGGTCATGAGGTTCACAAACACCAGGGCTGCATATGCAATATATCATGGTTACGTGCATAACAAGAATTTAGGGAAAGATTCTCTAAGCCTGATCAGATAGGCATGAGGTGGTAAAGCCTGAAGGAAAAACTGTTGTCATGGAAATATTGAAAAGATGCTCATGACATTTATTGGTCATCAGGAAAATGTAAATAAAAATGAATTTCCACTTTCCACACACTAGGAAGGCTGGAATAAACACCACAGGTAACAAATGTTGGTGGGGCAGGGAGAAGCCACAGCCCCCATGGCTGGCGGGAATGTACAATGGTGTGTCACAGCAGGCAGGAGCCATGACAAGTCAGGGCAGTTCTGGGTGTGTCTATACATGATGAGCACGTAGCTCATCAAACTGAGGTGGGGGAGGCTCACCGGGTTGTAGGCAGTGCAATCAATAGGCTTGTAGCCAGGCAAAATGAAACACAGACCAAGACAGGAGCTTGTGTGCTTGTGAAGAGCTCCAGTCTTCTGCAGCAGGTGCACTCCTGGCTGCTGTTGCCTCTGATGCCATCTCTGGCTTCTCCAGCTTCTCCACCAGGGACTCTCCAGCGCACTTCCAGCCCTTCCACCTAGGGCTGGTGCTGCGTCCTCGATCCCTCTTGTTCTGCACCTTTTGTCTTTTTGAGTCTGTTCCTCGGCCCTCTGGCTCTCCAGTTCTCCAGCCACTGTGGATTCTCCTGGCTCTGATGCTGCAAAGCCTGCTTAATAAACCCCTCGTCTAATCATACATGTTTCTCTACTGAGCCCTAACTAATAAAATCACTTTGGAAAACAGTCTGGCAATTCCTCAAAATACTGAGCAGAGTTAATACAAACCCACCCATCCTCCATCCTCCATCCTCCATCCTCCATCCTCCATCTCCATCTCCATCATCTCCATCTCCATTTCCACCTCCACCTTCACCTCCTTCTCTCTATCTCCACCTCCACCTCCACCTCCACCTCCACCTCCACCTCTACTTCCACCTCTACCTCCTCTCTATCTCTACCCTACCTCCACCTCCACCTCCACCTCTGCTTCCACCTCTACCTCCTCTCTATCATCTTAGTTACCTTCTCATTGCTGGAACAAGATACGTGACATCACAAGTTAATGAAGGAGAGGTTTATTTTGTCTCAGAGTTTGTGAAGATTTCAGTCTGTAATGGGCTGGCTCCAAGACACAGCAGCACAGTAGAGAGGAAACTGTTCACAGCAGGGAAGGATCATCCAGGACATATTTCTACACCCTTCCAGGCTGTGCCTGCAGTGACCCACTAGGTTTCTCTTCCCAAGATCACATTCCCTTACAAACCCATCAGCACAGGCTGGAGAGATAGCTCAATAGAATAAGCATCTGCCTGGCAAGCACAGAGTCCTGAGTTCAATCCCCAGTAGCACAAAAACAACAACAACAAAACCCAAAAAAACTCATCAGCAGACTAATCTTGTATCACATAGCCTTGATCTTCCCTAAAGCCCCACCTATGAAGGCATGAGGCTTTGGGGGACATTTAGATATTAACAGTAATGTATACACCCAAGAGAAATGAGATGCATGATCACACAAAAACCTGAATGTGCTTGAATGCCCACAGCATTATTCCTAGTAGTGCAGAAGTGAGAACTCATACTCCCAATGACTGACGAATGGATACGGACTGGTATACACATTATATCCCAATAAAACTGTCATTAAACAATAAAACACAAAAGAGAGTTGGCTGTGGATTACACATCTGTAATCCTGGCACTCCGGGAGGCTGAGGGAGGTGGAGTGAGAGCTGGAGCTCAGCCGGAGCAACTTAGCAGAAGGTTCTCTCAAAAGAAAACTATATTAAGAAGTGTTGGAGATGCAGCTCAGCACAAACACCTTGGGCTCAGGTTCCCATGCTGAGCGCCAAGCGAAGTGCAAAGCAGAGCAGAACACCAAGGAAACAAAACTAATATGTGAGGTGGACCTTCACACACACACACACACACACACACACACACACACACACACACACACTTTGGACAAGGTCCTAACAGCTCCTGAAAACTGGGAGCTTGCAGTGCAAGGAGACCCTTTGCCTTCACTCAGGGAGACACCCTGGCCCCAGAGCCGCACAACCATGATTCTGTTGTCTTAAGCAGGGAAGGGAGTGGAGTTTGTTGCAGCAGCAGGAAGCAGCTCATCCACACACCAAGCTCAAGCTCCCAATTTTCAGTTCTAGCACAGGTGAGATTGTGAGAAGTATGTCAGAATTTTCTTTTGGGAATTTGTGGAGTTCTGAGAAGTCTTGGCTTTCCTGTCACTTCTGACGGTTTGGCTGTGACAGCCATTGTTTTTCATTTTATAGCATGAAGCAAATGTGGGCATTGGGAGTGATCTGAGGTCTAACCCCTGCCCTTGGGTGGCACCCAGCTGGTGCTAATATCAGTGTGATCAGTGGCCATAGGAATGACCTGGAGACACAGGGAGGGCCACTTGTCCCAAGCACAGTGCTACTAAATGGCTAAGTCAGCATAGCAATGTGAACCTGGACGACTGGACCCCAAGACTGCCCAGGCCTCAGGAGCTGGCTTCTCTCTGATATCTGAAGACAGCCTCTCTATGCCTTATTCTGGAGGGTTTCCTGAGGATATTTCCCTGAACAGATGGTGGGAAGTGGGTGCCGCAGGTAGAGACAGTGGCACACAGCCACGCTCCATGATAGGTCCAAGCTGAAGTGGAAGCTGCTCTGTCACTGCTGCTGTGCCACCACCACACCATCGCCTGCAGGCTGGCACATGCTGGGCTGCACACTCACAGTTGTGCAGAAGAGATGTGGGGTCCTGGGCATGGTGGAGAGTGGGCAGCGAGGAGGGCAAGACACTTGGGCTTTCTTCCCTGCCATGAGCGAGAGATTAGGGTGGAAAACATCTCTTTTTCAACAGGGTAGAGGGAGAACTGGGGAGGCTGAAACAAACTGGGGAGGCCCTGAGGGCCTCGTGGCTGGGAAGGGAAGCCAGCAATGGGTGGGGGAGACGGGAGCAGGGGATCATGGGATTGGGAAGGGAGTGGCGAGGAGTACAGCAACCCTGAGGGTTTCACTCAGCGCTGCCCAGACTCTAACACAGATGGGGACATGGGGAGCAGCACTGAATGGGGCTGTCCAAAGGCCACCTGGGCCGAGAAGCTCAGCAGATCAACTCAAGTATGGATCTGGAGCCCCATGGAGTCTGCCCCCACCTTTTCTTTTAGCAAATTCTTTTGCATGTTTTGTCTGCCATGCATCCCAGCATCCCCACTGCGAGGCCTGCCACAGTGCTCACACCCCATGCAGCATCAGTGGCTTCCCCCCTCTGCTCTCAGGCCTTTACCCTCACCCACTAGCACCACCGCCGCTTCTCCTCTGGGGTTGTGTTTCTGGCGATCTCTCTTGGCTGGGCAACCTGTTGCTCCTGAGATACCCCCAGGCCCTGGCAA
>PVKN010029959.1:0-12887 GCA_004027915.1 Capromys pilorides
CCCTGAGCTATCTCCCTGGCCCCAGTAATATTTTTAAAATTTCACTGTACTATAAATGTTTGTAAAAAGTTACAAAATACCAATTTAAAACAAAACATAACTTCTGTTAACACTGTAATAATTTTATGTTTTTGTAGGCAAATTAGAGAATAAAGAATTATGTGTTAACTTTCAGTATATTTTATTTATTTATCTTAATGTTCTGTATACTTTATTTGTATTTAGGACAGGGTACTACTATAAGTAGATGGGATTCATGGTGATCCTCCTATTTACAGCCTCCCAAGTGCTGGAATTACAGATGCGCGACACCACACCCAGTCTCTGTCGCCATCTCAGTTTGCCCTGGGGGCGGGGCTGGCATGGCAGGCCCGGGGATCAAACCCCCTAATTACTTATTCTAATCTTCGGTATATTTTAGTGTATGGGTCATCCTTCCACAAATTTTTCATGTACATCTTCTTTTCCTTCTAAAACATATATTGTTTATCTGTTTATCGTAGCACTAGGGATTACACACAGGGTCTCTGCCCTGAGCTGCAGCTCCGGTCCTCACCATTCATAGACTGATTCATGCCGCCTTCTGTTTACTCACAACTGAATGACAAGGCCTCGCTGTGCTGCCAGGCCAGACTCTACTTGTCGCCCTCCAGCCTTGGCTCCCGGGGGAGCGGGGATCGCAGGCCAGTGCGGCATGCAGGCTCCCCGCTCCTGCCCACGCGCTGCTCACGTGGGAATGTCCTATGCACGGTGGCCTGCAAGCCAGTGACTCTTGGGGCCGATGCGAGGGAACGAAATAGAAACGTTGGAGTTTTTGGCTCCTGCGAAGTGTGCTTGTTCTAGAACAGATGAGAGAGAGGACAGAACTCTGGAGCACAGCGTCTCAGAGGAGGTGACAGCCTGAAGCGCAGCACTGAACCCCCCCTGCAGCAGGCACAGTGAGGACAGGCACGGTCGGTCGCAGCCAGAACAGTGAGCCACGCAGCGGTGCCTTTCTCGACCTCGTCTGCTTTCCATGTTTAGAGGCTGACGAAGCTGCGGGGAGTTAGATGTGCTGCTTAAGATAAGAAGTGAGCTTCGGAGTCCCTGCAGGGTGGGGCCTGCGCCTCACTTCCTGGTTGGGGGGGGCCTTAGGAAGCGCGTAGTTCAGTCCATACTGCACGTGGTGTCGGTGTCAGTAGGGCCTTTCCATAGGACAGTTTTTTTTTGTTGTTGTTGTTGTTTGTTTTGGGCGGGACCGGGGTTCAAACTCATGACCTTGCACTTGCCAGGCAGGCACTTGTGCCACGGAGCTATCTCCCCAGTCCCCATAGGACGGTTTTGAGAGACTGTCCAAGGAGTGTGCCCAGCCCAAGCCCCAAGGCGTAGCCAGCTCAGTGAATATTCCCCAGATGATGGTGCTGTGCTGTGCTGTGCTGTGCTGTGTGTGAGGTGCCTACGCAGCGCACCCCGCAGACCTCCATACAGCACCAGTCTCTTTCAGAAGCCTGGGCCTGGGACACTTCACAGCAGGCAGAGAGAAGGGCCGGAGCCCACAGGAAGTTGCACAGTGGGCGCATCGATCCGTTGCAAAGACGCTTTAGGGAACCCAGCTGTGGTTAAGCCAGGCATGCCGAGCTTGTGACGTCATCTCCCACCTCTTCTTCCTCCAGGCAAACACAGAGCAGCCCAAGCTGAGCAGAGATGAGCAGCGCGGCCGCAATGCGCTCTTACAGGACATTTGCAAAGGGACCAAGCTGAAGAAAGTGACAAACGTTAATGATCGGAGTGCTCCAGTCTTGGAGAGTAAGTCCCTGCTTCCTGCCTGGTGAGCCCTAGGACCCCAGCTACTGGAGCCCTGGCGTGGCTGCCAGCCTGTCCTTGCTGTCCAGGGGCTTCTGTTGGGGGTGGTCTGCATCCTCTGACCTCTTCTCCCTGCTCGCTTGAGAAGCTTCTCCCACCTCCTGCAGCATGGCGGATGTTGGGGTGCATCACCCTGGTGGTTCTCCAGGAGACACGTTCCTGAGGAGCCTCTTTGCTGAGGCCAGGGCATTCTGACAGTTGCTGCATGTCATTGTCACCCCTGCCCTGTCATTAGCCCTCACAGCATGGGATTCACGGGGCGGCCCTGAGAGCACCAGCCCTGGGAAGATGGGCTCTCTGGTCGCTTTGCTCCCTCATCGCAGAGGAGCTTGTCTGGGGAAACGCAAAGTACTCGGGTTTGCTGTAAGTTGCAGCCCAGATGGGGCGGGTGACAGGGCTTCTCTCAGGACTGGCTTGGTCCCCTGCACAGAACTGTGATACGGAAACCCATGCTGTGCTTTGCAGAGCCCAAAGGAAGTGGTGGCAGCTGTGGCACAGGGGTGGCCGCCCTGCAGCCCAGGGGTGGCCTCTTCCCAGGAGGAGTCCCCAAGCTACGGCCTGTGGGAGCCAAGGACAGCTCAGGTATGTCCCACAGCGATAGGGTGGATGGAGACGGAGTGGACTAGAGAAGCTGAGGGAAGGAGTAGCAAGGCCTTGGGCTGCGTAGGGGATGTGAGGCGTGTACCTCAAGGGCAGAGTCCTGTGGCCTGTAGCCCAAGTGAGGTGACAGGGAGACCAGGCCCTGCAGACACAGCCGGAGCAGCAGGCCAAGTGCACAAAGGCTGCACCCTGTGACCTCACTCCTGTGTGGGACCCGAGGCCTGTGGCTCAGCAACGGTGAGCAGTGTGGTGGCGCTAGGCTGGCAGGAGGTGTTGGCACAAGGTGGCCTCGGGTGGGAGGAGGAGTGAGGTTGGCGAGCTGTGTGCAGATGACTGCTGTTGGGAGGGTTCCAACTTCTGCAAGAATAGGTTTTTAAATATTGCCATTAAAAATAAGGTGTTGTGGGGCCGGCGAGATGGTTCAGCGGTCTAATGCGCCTGCTTAGGAAAGCTTAGGCAACCGCAGGGACTGTGGTTCAATCCCCAGCACCATGTGCTGTGCCAGCCCTACCCTCAGGGCAGACTGAACCAGCCATAATAAAACATAAAAACTTCTTGCTTAAAAAAAAGAAAATGTGTCATGGGGCTTGCCGGGCAGCTCAGTTGGTTAAAGCACATCATTTGGCAAAGTCTCTCAAGCGCAAGGACCGCAGTTCGATCCCCTTCCCCACATGGAGCATGAGACCTGCCCTTAAGGCATCCTCAGACAGACAGACAGACAGACAGACAGACAGACATACATACATACATAAATAAATAAATAAAATAAGGTGTCAGGTGACGAAAGTGTGAATTAGCTCAATTTAGTCGTCCAACAGCAGGGGCCAGGGAAATAGCTCAGTGGAATCAGTGCTTGCGTAGCACGCACAGCGTCTTTAGTTCAATCCCTGGTACCACAAAGAAAAACAAAATAATAATAGTTGTCCTACAACAGACATAATATCCCATAGATATGGACAATTACTTGTCAGTTAGAAATTAAGGCAGATTTTTTTTTAATTTTAGGAAAGGGTCTACAGGGTGTTCAGGGTCTCACTGCTAGATCGGAGTTGTAGTTATCTGCCTGTTCACAGCCTCCCAAGAGGTGGGATTACAGGCAGTCGCCACCATGCCCAGGCTCAGTTGCTGTCTCAGTGCACCCTGGGGGCAGGGCTGGCAAGGCAGGCCTTGGGGTTCCCGTGGCCCCTGTGCCTGCTTGCAGGTGCTTTAATCTGCTGAGCTATTTGGCTGGTCCAAAAGTTGAGAAGGATTTTTTTTTGACTGGGTCAGGCTGTCTTAAGGGTGGGTCTGTTAAGGCACTTGGAGCTGTGGATTGAATGGGGTCCCCTGTGCCTGACTGGGATTGCTTGTGCCGGTGCTTAAACTGAGCTAACCCACAAGGGCCCCCGTCCCCCCCAGTTAAGGCAGATTTTAAAAGCACGTTCAGCTTATGGGCAGTGTTTGTGACTGGGCCCTGAAATCCAGACTAGAACCCAGAACTAGGTCCCAGAGCGTGACTTAGTGGGGGACAAGTGCTTGGTGAGCCATGGCTGGGGTTCGACTCCCCTTTGGAGATAAGCAGATAAAAGTTGAACCAGGAGGGCCCCAGGCCGTGTGTATGCTGACCCTGTCATCTGCTGTGTCCTAGAAAACCTGGCCGGGAAGCCAGCCCTGCACACCCCTGGGTCTCGAGCTGCTGCCCCAAGGCCACCAGCGTCTGCAGCCAGCATGCGTCCTCAGGACGACACAGACAGCGGCCGCGCCTCCCTCCCTGAGCTGCCCCGGACGCAGCGCCCCTCTCTCCCCGACCTCTCACGGCCCAATGCCACCAGTGGCCCGGGCATGAAGCACAGTTCCTCAGCGCCTCCACCCCCGCCCCCCGGCCGGCGTGCCAACGCGCCCCCAGCACCCTTGTCTACACCTGGCAGCAAGGCCCCAGCCTACAACCGCGAGAAGCCCCTGCCACCCACCCCAGGACAGAGGCTGCACCCCGGGCGTGAGGGGCCGCCTGCACCACCCCCAGTCAAGCCACCGCCTTCCCCTGTAAACCTCAGGGTGGGACCAAGTGGTCAGTCGCTGGCCCCTCCCCCGCCGCCTTACCGCCAGCCTCCCGGCGTCCCCAACGGGCCCTCCAGCCCCACACATGAGTCCGCCCCTGAGCTGCCGCAGAGACACAACTCCTTGCATAGGAAGACACCGGGGCCTGTCCGGGGCCTCGCTCCTCCTCCACCTGCCTCCGTGTCCCCCTCTTTACCCGGCAGTCGGCCCCCTCCCCCAGCCCGGGAGCCTCCCAGTAGGGGAGCAGGTAAGTGCTAGGGGGGCTCGTCGTCTCGTGTCCCCGGGAGGAGCAGTGCGCTTTGTTTACGCAGTTGCCTGTGCGGTGAGGGAAGCTGCAGTAATGGGCACGTCTCACGGTTCCAGGCCAACTTGTGTGCCGCGTAGCATCTCGTACCTGGTGTGCTACAGAGAAACCCGACGCAGCTGCAGGGGCGGCCGGGGCGTGGGGAGTGATGCCCTAGACGGTGTGGCGGTGGCACTTGGAGCTGGGGAGAGGCTGTGTGGACGGAGGCCTGAGGGGCGCAGTGAGCGTCTGCTCTTGGCCAGGCAGTGGGGACGCAGCTGGCAGGGCCCTGCGAGCAGCAGTGGAGGTCACTGTTGTAGGGCAGCAGTGGGGGGGCAGGGAGGGAGGGTGGGCGTTGCGTGGCCTTGGAGCTGCCCACCCCAGGCAGTGCAGGCCTGTGTTCTCCGCATGCTGGGAGCCTGAGACAGGAGAACAGCGCCTGTGAGCTCAGCCTGGCAGCTCACTGAGATCCTGTCTCGTGACGCCAGAACAGGGTTGAGGACATAGCTCAGTGTGAAAGCAGGTTCCAGCCCTAGGACCGTGATTCAGAAACAAGCAGCGAAACCTGCTCTGAACTCTGAGATGGGAAGCCACCGCAATGGGGCCTTGGAGCAGCAGGACCCGACCCACGCGTCGTCGCAAGGACCCTAGCTCCCATCTGGCCACGGTGCCGGAGGGTGAGGTGGTAAAAGGAGTGGCTCAGAAGGCGGCTGGGGAGGTGTCACACGCGGGAGGATTCCCTAGAGCGTGGGGCAGTCCGGACACCTGCTCGTGGGAGCGAGTGGCCTCGTCCAGGCCAGGGTGATCCACAGAGGCCTCCAGAACTGCGCTCTGGGAACCCTGGAGGGACCACAGTTGAGAGCTCCAGGCAGGGCCTGTGAGAGCCTGGCAGAGCCTGCTGGCAGGGGAAATCTTGGAGCTGAGGAGAGGAGGGAAAGCTGAGAACAGCGGAAGAACGCCACGCCTGTGCCCGGGGCTGAGCAGGGACAGGGGGCTGCACACAACTGAGCAGCAAGGGACCTTCTGAGCTGGCCCAGCGGCTCTGCCGCAGGCGCGCCCAGGAGGTAACCGAGTGCGCTCAGCGCCTCTGTGGCCTGGTAGGCCAAGGCAGGAGGTTGCTGTGGGCTGAGGTCAGCCTGGGCCACACAGTTCAGGGCTAGCTTGACTATACGGGAGACCTTGTCTCAAAAAATCTTCACAAAGTAGCTCCTAGCTACTCAGGAGGCAGAGGCTGGATGATGATTTGAGGCCAACCTTGGCAGAGCATTTAGACTACAGCAGGTGGGGTAGGGGGGCTGTGGTGACTCGTGCCTATTACCCTACCCAACGTCTGCAAGGCTGAGGCAGGAGGATCAGAACTTTGAACCCAGCCTGCGAAACTGAAATTTAGCAACTGTCTCAAGATAATTCAGGGCCGGTGAGATAGCTCAGCAACTAAAGCTCCTTCAGCAAGCGCAGGGACCACAGTTTAATCCCTGGCACCATATGCCTGCCAGCCCCACTCCCGGGGGTGCTGAGCTGAGAGCTGTGGTGCACACTGGGACCTGTAACCCCAGAGCTGGGGAGGCTGAAAGCAGGAGGATCACCGTAAGTCCCAGCCGTCTAGTGAGACCCTGCAACAACCAATGCATAACAAATAATAGCAAATAAAAGATACAAATTCCGAAGGGCTGTGGACACAGCTGTGAAGCCCTTCTAGGAACTGAAGGTAGCAGCGTAGGCACTTGAGTTTGTGTAAGAGGACACGTGCGTGTGCAGAGAAGTGACACTTGCTGGAGGAGGCTGCAGGGTTTCAGGGTTTGCACGGGACAGGAGCCTGTTGGCGTAGCGACAGGGTCTGCACAGGCAGGATGGCGGGGCCTGGCGGGGACAGAGCTCCAGCTCTAGCATGCAGATGCTCTCGGGAAGTGCGGGTGCCGGTGTGCCGGCCCAGAGGCCCAGTGAGAGGACGTCCAGCCCCGTGGCACCTGCCGCTGTCCTGATGGGCCCGGAGCCTGAGCTGGGGAGGAGGGGTCTCCATCCCTGCCGTTTCTCTGGGACACAGTAGTTGACACCTACGTGGTGGAGGAGGGGAGGTGCGTTTGGTAGCGGTTTCAGTCTAGTGGGCTGTACGGCAGGAGCCTAGTGGACAGAAGTACAGGCAAAGAACAAAAAGGAGGGACAGGCCCCTCCAGGCCCTGCCCCTGCCCTGCCCCTCTGACAGGCTCCAATCCCCCTTAACCTCAGCATACACACTGGCCAGGGAAGGAATCCGCTGGTGAGCATCTCAGCCCCAGCTGTGGGCATGAGGGGCTGGGGGGTGTTAGATAGGACCCGCCGCAGAGGAGATGGAGGAGTCTCGGGAAGGAGAGCCCACGTGGTGGCGCACAGCTGTACTCCTGGCACTCTGGGAGGTTGAGGCAGGATGGCAGGTTTGAGCCCAGCCTGGGCAGCTTAGTGATTTATTTTTTTTAAAACACTTTTATTATATTTTTTAAGATTGTATGTATGTATGTATATATGTATGTATGTATGTATGTATGTATGTTCTGGCCAGCTCAGCCTGCCCTGGAGGTGGGCTGGCGCAGTATATGGTGCTGGGGATCGAACCACGGTCCCTGTGGTTGCCTAAGCTTGCCTAAGCAGGCCCTCTAGACCACTGAACCATCTTGCCAGCCCTTAGGGATTTATTGGGGCTCTGTCTCAAGAGTCGGTAGGGACTGGGGATTTGGCTCAGCAGTAGAACCTTTGCCTAGCAAGCTGGAAGCTCTGGGTTCGGTCTTTGACACCAAAAACAAAAAATAAACCTCTCCTAAAAAACAATTCAACCAGGGCTGGAGAGATAGCTCAGTATACTAAGCACCTGCCTGGCAAGTGCAAGGTCCTGAGTTCAAGTCCCTGTACCACACACAAAAAAATTTTTTTAACTAAAAAGTACAGTAAAATAAAGGGTGGGGAGAGTGAAAGAGTTGGTGTGATTTTTATTTTTATTTTTTATTTTTTGTCAGCACTGGTGATTGAACCCAGGGTCTTTGCACGGAGCTACACACCTGGCCCGTTTGTTTGTTTGTTACATATGAATGAATGAATGAATGAATGAATGGGATCCGGTCTCCCTAACTTGCAGAAGCTGGGCTAGAATTTGGGATCTTTCTGCCTTAGTCGCCCAGAGTGCTAGGATTAGGGGCGTGTGCCACCATTTCTAGCTTTGTGTGATCTCTTAACCAGTAGCATGGCTGAGGTGAGTACAGGTGACAGTGGCCGCTCTCTGGGGCCTCCCTGGATCCGTCAGCTTTGCTCCTCACCCTTGTGTTGGGCCTTGAGCTGCATTCTTCCCGTGGCTTTTGAGACCCTGTCTCAAAAAAGACAAAAAGGTCAAAACAAAGCGAGATGGGGGGTGGGAGTGAGACCCTGATTCATTTCCTGCACAACGGACCACAGCACAGTGCGTGTTTCAAGCCCCACTGGGTCATCCGCATACGCCCTGGCGTGGAGGAGCCTGGAGGCGCCCACAGACCCCTGGCCCAGCTGTGCGAGGCCCAAGGGCCTGGGTCCAGAGCTCTGCAGAGAGTAGACCATGCTCAGAACAGCTCTGCCCAAGCAGGCTGCGGGAGCCAGGTGGCCCTGTGCTGCCATCTCCCTGTCCTCAGGGTGGATGTGAGCGCATTTCAGGGAGTTTAGAAAGCCACAATGAGCGGGCTTGGGGTGAAAGCCAGGCCGGAGACCTGCCAGGAGGTCTTTAGGAGATCGCTTCCTGTTGTTCCTCTCAGGTACCCCTGTGCACACTTGGACAAAAACTGGAAGGGAGGAGGGAGGGGTGGCATCCTGGTGTGTTGTAGGAAGTAGAAACAGCGTTCTCCTGTGCTTGACTCCCCCTGTGTTTTGGCACGCGTGTGTCACCCCATTACTGTGTTACACGCTACAGAAATCCTGACAGGAACAGAAGCAAGTCTGGAAATGGAGCTCAGGAGCACCCTTCTTTTTTTGGAGACAGGGTCTTGCTGTAGCGTTCAGCTGACCTTGAGCTCTTCGCATCCTCCTGCCTCCACCTCAAGTGCTGGCTTGCAGCGGTGCATGCCACACCCTGTGAGAACTCTCATAGCTAAAACAGTGTCCTCCGTTAAGCTGAGGAGACCCTGCAGGTACTGTGTAGGTATCGGCTGTTTGTCACATGGGCTGTATATGCGAAGTGACAGGCTTCCAAGTCACCGGGCTGTGGATGTGGGTGGGGCGCTAACGCACACAGTGGCTGCTGTGGCTGGGGAGGGCAGAGGGCACACCTGTGTGCCTGGTCTGTTTTTATCAGGCCTGTGACCTTAGTCACATAGCATGAGTTCCAGTAGGCACATACTTTTGGCAGGTGTGGCGCACACCTGTCACCCTGGCATGCACCTGGGAGATGGAGGGAAGGAAAATTTTGCTGTGAGGCCACTCTGGGCTACTTAGCAGACCTTGTTTTAAAAAACCAAAAAGAGAGCTGGGCGTGGTGGCGCACGCCTGTAATCCCAGCACTTGGGAGGCTGAGGCAGGGGGATTGGTGCGAGTTCAAGACCAGCCTGGGCTACAAAAGTGAGCTCAGGGCCAGCCTGTACTGCATAGTGAGACCCTGTCTCAAAAAGACTGGGGAAAAAAAAAAAAAAGCCCATATACTTTGTGGGGGTAGCTTTAAGAGCTTTGAAAGATGTACTGCACAGTGAGCGGCCTGGGTTGCAGTCCATCCACAGCAAATGGTAGCTGCTGCTGCTGCTGTTACAGAAGAGAATAAAGTGCAGGGATGTGGCATTTCTTAAGCATGTGGTTGGCATTGCCTGGGAGGGTGGATTTTGTCTGTGAAGGGCGAGTTGGGTTTCTGAAAAGATCCAGAAAGCAGAGACAAGAGGTAGAAGTGTTTCTGTTGGTGGTGGCGTGGCAGCCCCAGAAGTGAGATGTGGCACGCAGGCAGTGCTATTCCTAGTGCTGAGTGACAGACTGGCTTCAGCGAGGCGTCACCCCATGTGTAATACTTCCCCAACGAATCTGTGGTACTGTTTTGAAAATCGCTCATTTTAGTATGTTCTGTTGCTGGCCATCTAACTGACCACATCTCTGCTGTGGTGGGGGACGGCGGGTCTGTGGGAAGGGAGCAGATAGCCTTGGGGATTCCCTGAAGTTGGGCTTGCATGACCTTGAGGGTGGGTCTGGGGGCCGGGGAGTGGAGTCAGGAGCCAGGCCTACCGCACTCACTGTTCCTGGCGGGAGCTTCCAGACAGGTTCAGATCCAGGCATAGCGTGATGCAGACTAACACGTGGTGTGAGCACCAGTGTGCATCTGACCCAGCCTGGAGAGGATAGGAGAGAGGAGAGAAGGCTGGGGCATAGGAAGGGCACTGCCAAGGGGACCAGGGGCTGGAGTGTGTGGAGGCATGCACTTAGGACACCAGGGAGGCTGCGTATCAGAATCCTGGAGGAAGGGAAGGCAGCAAGAATAGACGAGGGCCAGGCGTGGTGGTGCACCCCTATAATCCCAGCACTTGGGAGACTGAGGCGGGAGGATCAGTGCGAGTTCGAGACCAGCCTTGGCTACAAAAGTGAGCTCAAGGCCAGTCTGACCTGCATAGCGAGACCCTGTCTCAAAAAGACAAAAAAAAAAAAAAAGATGAGGCCAGGGGTGGTGCCTGCCTGTATGGCTACCACTTTGGGTGGCTAAGGCAAGAGGATTGAA
This sequence comes from Capromys pilorides, assembly GCA_004027915.1. Taxonomy (NCBI): domain Eukaryota; kingdom Metazoa; phylum Chordata; class Mammalia; order Rodentia; family Capromyidae; genus Capromys; species Capromys pilorides. Next base: position 10,443 of record PVKN010029959.1, read on the forward strand.
GAGGCCAGCCTGAGCAATTAGGGAAACCCTGTCTCAACATGAAATACTCATGGTACAGTACTTGTCTAGCGCATTCAGGGCCCAAAAGGGTATGAGTCTTACTCCCCCGCCATTTGCAGGCATGTGTGAGTTCTTGGGGATCAATCCTAAAACCTTTGCACTGGGTGGCCTCCCCCCCACCCCTGTTCCTTCATGCTTTGAGGCACTGTCACCGTGATGTCCAGGAGAGGGTCAAAATTGCAGCCTCCTCCTTGTGCCTCCCCAAGCCGAGGAGAGAGGAGTGAAGGCTGGGGCGCAGGAAGGCTGCTGCTGGGCCTGTGCACCTCCGTGCCCAGCCAAGGGTGGGGTTCTTGCTGAGTCGAATGGCGTAGGGCACACGTTGATCCCGAAGTTGCTCTCTGCAAACCTGTACCCAGTGAAGGTGACTGAGCAGATGAACTATGACCAGAGGCCCGGAGCTGTCCTCCTCAGGGGAGGCACCTGCTGCACATGGCCGCTCCGCCCTCCCCAGCCCCACAGAGCGCTTTGCTTTCTCTGCAGCCCCGCCACCCCCACCACCCACGATCCGAAATGGTGCCCGGGATGCACCTCCGCCACCCCCACCCTATCGTGTGCACGGAGCAGAGCCCCCCAGCCGGGGGAAGCCCCCGCCCCCACCCTCCCGCACACCAGCTGGGCCGCCACCGCCACCGCCACCACCCCTGCGAAATGGCCACCGAGACTCCATCACCACGGTCCGCTCCTTCTTGGGTGAGTACTCACATCTGGCTTTTGCAGGATCCTGGGGAGTGGGGCGCGGCTGTTATGATGTGCCATTCGATTGGCATTGTGGCCCTTGGGTGGTGTTTATCCACCCTGGCCTGGCACGGGCTGGAGTGTGCTAGGGCTAAGCTCCGCACCATCTCTGGGGGATCGGTGTTGATCTTGCCTAGAGCCCACACCCTCCCGGCACCTTGCAGATTCCTTTCCTAGGAGCAGAGTTCTCTCTGGCTCTTTAAAAACCGAACAAGCTTAGGATGCCAAGGCCCTGGGTTAGGTCCCCCAACGCTGAAAAGATTAGGCATCATCATCATAAAGTAAGGCCACTGGTCTGTGATCTACCTCCCTGGCACAGTGCCTGCCTGGCAAGTGGGAGGCCCTGAGTTCCATTCCCTGTACTAAAAAAGCCCAATGCCATTAAAGCCACTCCGCAACGGCTCCCTTGCTGTGTTATTTGGAGGAACTTGATTCATTCCTCTTATCTGTGAAACAAGGAAGTTGGCCAGATCAGGAACTTTGGCGTACTACTGGGGCTCCATCAGCAGGCTCTGTACCCTCCAGGATGGACCAGAATGAAGGCTGCCCAGAGCGCGCAGACCCTGCCGGCACCTTTGGGTGCTTTTGTGGCTGCCCTGCACCCCTTGTACGGTCCGTGCAGTGGGCTCCATCCGCGTAACACAGACCTTGGCCTTGTGATCGGCCTCGAGTGTAAGAACTTGCGGCTTCTTGGGCAGGAGCCATAGGGCAGGAGCCATAGGGCGGGAGCAGGGCCAGAAAAGCCGCCCACCTGTGCTATAGAGATGGAGGAGAGCAGCCCAGGCTGAAAGGTTAGATCGCGCTGTCCTGTCACATCTGTCTCAGCGGGCCACAAGCACTCCTGTTGGAGATCAAGTTCTACTTTATAGGTGCAGTTCCGTTAGTTCTCTTTAATGGCGATCGCTACGGTGACCATGTTCTTGAATCGGAGCTGTATTGCTTTCTTCTTCCATGCAACTCGTGCCGTTCCTGACACCCGCCTGACTCCTGGTGGGCACTGGGAAAGCCGCAGCTCCCAGACCTGGGGACCTCGGCTCAGTGGTCAGGGAGGACGGGTGCGTCAGGCTGTGCCCTGCACAGCGTGGGGCCAGCATGGAGCCACAAGGGGTTGACGAGGCTAAATGCTCTGCTCTCCTCACAGATGACTTTGAGTCCAAGTATTCCTTCCATCCCGTAGAAGACTTTCCAGCTCCAGAAGAATATAAACATTTTCAGAGAATATATCCCAGCAAAACACACCGAGGTGAGGCAGGAGCAAAGGAGCATTTCCCATAATTGCATGTGACATAGACTTGTACATTTTCTTTTTTTTAAACAGAGCTTTTATGTTTTTTTTTTTAATTTTACTTTATTCAAACCTTATGTATTTATTTGTATTATGGCTGGCTCAGCCTGCCCTGGGGGTGGGGCTGGTTCAGCATGTGGTGGTGCGGATTGAACTGCGGTCCCTGTGGTTGCCTAAATCAGCGCTTTAGACCTCTGCGCCATCTCACCAGCCCCGGCTTGTATGTTTTCTTAGGTCAAATTCTACTCTTCATTTTCATGAAAAACACAAACTTTAGTCCCAAGACTTCATGAAGGTGCTGAGTGTGGTGGCGCATGCCTGTAATCCCAGCTCTTGGGAAGCTGAGGCAGGAGGATTGATGTGAG
>PVKN010029960.1:0-12859 GCA_004027915.1 Capromys pilorides
ACACACACACATAAAATAAGGGTTTAGCTGAGTATCACAGAGTTTGCCTAGCATAGGTAAGGTCCTAGGTCTGAGCTGCAGCACAATGATAATAATATAATAATAATAATAACAACAACAATAATAGCAATAATGATAAATTTAAAATATTATGTAGATACAACCAAAGGCCACTTCCAACAGACACACTCCCAGAAGATGCCCTGCCTACCTGTGTCAGTCATAGACATAACTGCTTCTTTGCTCCACATTCATTCCTTTTGCCTGCTCCATGACAATGAATGTGGCCTTTTCCACATGTGGCCGTGGTCAGCTGGAGCATAGTGCGTGCTCTGAGCAGGTGCCACAGAGGAATAGTGTTTTGTCCCTAGCTGTTGTGCTTTGGGGTTTTTGCAAGGTGAATAATACAATACAGGACACATTTTATAAGTTTTATTTTCATTTAATTTTATTTATTTACTTATTTTTTTGGCTGGCACAGGTTGCCTTGATGGTGTGTCTGGTACAGCATGTGGAGCTGGGGATTGAACCACAGTCCCCTGCACCTGAGTTTGCCCAAGCAGGTGCTTTAAACAACTGAGCTAACCCGTAAGCCCCCTATAAGATTATTTTATAATTACCCAAAGAATCATATACAAAGAGTGCAGGAAATCTGTCCATATAATAAAGAACAAAGGATCCAGTTGAGGACCTGGATCTTAATATCCTGCGTGGGTCCAGATGAGAAACTAAAGCTCATAACAATGCTTCCCGCAAGTCCAACAGGAGGCCTAGAGCCCACGACAGAGTCTCCTGCAAGTCTGCTTCATGGATCTGCACTGGGAAGGCCCAAAGGTCAGTGGTGGAAGCTAGAAAGTCTGCACCGCTGGGACAAAGGATCTGTGCAGCAGGCTGAGGGACTTGAACTGGAGCCGGGAAACAGTTATGCTTAAGGTAAGCACCAGAGCTCCCCCTGAAGTACCACAGCCATCCTCACCAACAGCGAGGGCCCGAGCTCCTCCAGTGATGAGGACAGCTGAGTTCCCACCAGGAAAGGCAGTGCAACACCTTTTCCAGAACACTGAGCTGTGCACCATCTTCCCCTCTGGAGCCAGGAAGTGATGTTCAAGATGAAGATCCAAGCTCCCCTGAAATGAATGTCAGCCATTCTTAGCCAAGCTCCTCCTCTGCAAAGAACAGCTGAGTTCACCAGGAAAGCCCGTACGACAAGGCCCTCCAGCAGAATAGCCCAGGAGAATCAGCAGCTTCCAGGGGCACCAACAGCTCCTCCGAAACAGCCTTCCTAACAGCGCCCTGCATCCTCTCCAGCTAGCAACAGTCCCCCCACACCCAGCACCACCCTAGTTCAGTTCAACTAGGTGTGACAAGTTGGCCCCAGTCAGCGATCCACCACGCTAGCCCAGGGCTGCTCTGCCCCGGGTCAGGCTCCCGTGGGGCACAGGTGCTCACTCCTCCCACAGACCTCTCCAGGAAGCCTTGTGGCCCGCACCCAGGCTGGCTTTGCAGCTCCCTGGCACTGTGTGGTGCGGATTTCTAGGTTCTCTCCTTATGTTGTCTGGTTCTTCATTCTTAGTCTTCATCATTCTAATCCTATGAAGTGAAATATTCCTGATAGTAGTATTTGTAGTAGTAGTAATAATAATAATAAATCATTTCTTATACTCCATTTTCCTTGTTCGAGTTATCAGGTGGTTTTGCTCTCTCTCCTAAGCGGAACCATACAGAAATAGATATAAACAAAAGTCCCTTTCACCAGCCACAAGGTATATGTCTTTCTTCCATCAGATGTAAAGTTAGTCACTATCGCTGCTGTGTGGCAGGACGATGGCTCTGAGGAGGAAGCCGCGTCCCTGGCAGAGGTGTGCTGTACCTGCAGGACTCACTCCTCCCTGGCTCCTTTGAGCTGTGAGCCTGAGGTAAGTGTTGATGCCAGTCAGAGTCTCTGGCAACGGGCCAAGGCCTCCCACCAGATGCCTGCCCAGAGGCCCTGGACTTGTCACTTCCCTGGTGTGACCACACCTGGTGTGTCCCACTACCAGGTTGCTCTGGAGATCTGGTTAAAACTGCACATAACCATGCTGCAGCCACGAAGGGGGAGTGGCCCAAGCATTGGGGGGACACCCTGAGGCCCGCAAAGCCCACTGTTGGCTCCCCTGCTCCTTAACCTGACAGAGAAATACAGCAGAGTCAGCCAGGCGTGGCCCAGCTCCTGCCTCTCCCATAGGACCGCCTACTCGCTTGTGCACTGACTTCCCCACTCCCTTCCTCAGTCCCTTTCTGAGCAGACACAAGACCAGCACTAAGGACAAACAGTTCCAGGAGCAGCAACTCCTCTCAGGTCACCCATGGAAACGCAAGCCCTCAGCAAGGCCGAAAGGCCCCTCAGCCAGCCACCCACGAGGCTACTGACGCCAAGGCTGAGCCCAGCATGCTCTCGGCTCAGGAGGATTCCCTGGAGTCGGTGCAGTTTGCACTGTACACAGGGTTTTCTTTCTGGGGCATAGATGACATTAAGGGAGACTTGCGTGACAGGTAAGCAAGGACTTGCCTCCTTCCTGGAAATGGGATTAGGGACAGTCTGGACTGACCCTCGCAGGTTTAAGGAAACAAAAGCAATGGATCGGGCAATGTTCCTGCCAGAATTCTCAGAGAGAGGCTGCCCTCCCCTGGGAGCTTGCAGCAGGGACACCTGAGTACCCCTTGTGTCTACTACTGCCCCTTCTGCCCTCTGTCCCTGGCAACTACTGATCTGCTGTCACAGTACAGATTAATGCAGATTTCTTAAACTTTCACCTAGCCCTTTGTCATTCTCGGTTTTCTTCCACTCCACATATTTACTTTGAGTCTCACCTTAATGGTCCCAAATGGAAATCCCAAAATGGATTGATCAGTTTGGTTGTTTTCCATTTGGGACTATTACAAATAAAGTCGCTACGGCCGTTCTTCTGCAAGTTTTTGTATGGACACATAGTTCTTTTAACTGTCTTGAACTGAAATCACTGGATCATGTATGCTAACAGATATGTGCTTAACTTTCTAAGAAGCTCACAAATTGTTTCGTAGAGTAGCTGCATCATTCTCCAGCCCTCCGAGAGTGGAGGCCAGCTCCTTTACCACCACTTGGTGCCTTTGGCCTTTTCCCTTTTAACTTTTTCAGTAAGTGCGTCCCCATATCTCATTGTCTCGTTTGAATTTACCTAAGCATCACCTAATCAGAAAAAGCATGGCTGTGGGAACCACACAGACAGAGTGGAGAAAGATGTGTGGCTTTTTTATTTTTATTTTTTTGGATTATTGCTCTTGTCTCTGGCTGCTGAAGACTTGAAAGAAAGAACACCTCGGCCGCCTCCTCCCCAGTCCTTACAGCTGAAAGAGGATTTGCACACAGCTGAGGAGAGCAGGAAAACTGCAAGGGCCAAATTCCCATTCCCGAGAGAAGCTCCCCGCTTCCTGCGGCTTTCAAGTCTGTGGCGACGGTGGGCAGTTGGAGCTCTGAGCCCCTGAGGATAAACAAAGCCACACAGAAGCAGAAAAGAAGTACAGCCCCGTGACCAGAGGACTGATCAGCAGAAAGGTGAACTCTGCCACCCCTAGGGAAGGAGAGCTACTTTTACAGTCCTCTGGGTTTGTTTTTTGAGACACTGTAGGTCTCACTGTGTAGCTCAGGTCACAAACTTGTGGCACCCTTGCACCTCTGCGGCCCGAGTGCTGAGAGCTACTTTCGAAGACCAAAACAGATAACTCAAAAACAAGTGCATGATGAGGGCATTCGAGGCCTTCTGGAACGAAAATGAAAAGAGCAAAGATGCAATTTTAAAATTCACTCCTGAGCTACAGGGAACAAAGCACTAGCATACCAAATTATGCATAAAGATGGCATAGAGAGTCATCAGCTTCCAAGGGCGTTATTCCAGGACTATGGTGTAACACTAAAAAGTAGGTCAATAGAATTTTCTACTTTAGCAGAAAGAAAAAAATATCAGAAGCCCTACAGGCTTGGGACGTTTATAAAGGGAGGACCTGGCCTCCTGTTGAGTCTCTTGGTTAAACTTGAGGCCTTCTCAGGATGACACATTGTACCAACAATGAGAACAGTGCCAGGAGAAATGTCATCAAGTTCTAAGAAAACTGTCACAAACAAACTATTAAATGTGGCCATCCAAGAAGAAGGTTCTTCCAGGAGAGGGAAACCCAACCTGACTGCATTGGCAGTGGACAGCAGTGCAGAATCCACTGAGGAGAAAATTTCTCAGCTGGGTGCTGAGCTAGTGAGGTACAAGGATGGAATCAAGACGCCCAGGGAGGGTCCTGCAAAGAATGTGGTCAAGCAGAAAGCTTTAAAACAAACACAGACATCTGAACAGCAGGGGGACAACCTTGTCCAGCAGTCCTTCAGCATGGAACAGCCAGCTCTTCCACCCATCACTGAAGGACACCAAGCCACGGTGGATGCTGTGAACCAAGTAAAGGAAATGAAGGAAGCACACAAGGAAGCGAAAATGGACCAGGCTGAGGACTTACAAGACCCATTAGGGGATAGGGTAGAAGATGCACATGAAATTCAAGAAGCACTGAGGCCCACAATGACTCCCCAGAACTAGACAAGAGTGACCTAGAAGCAGAGCTGGCTGCCCTGGGCGATGAGCCTGTGGGATGAAGCAGCGCCTGAACCTGCAGTACCAGGAGGCGTTCCCACGGACACTAAGAGCAAGGGCGGAGTCCTGGCAGATGAATTTGGACTTACACAGAGCCCTGCTTCGTAGACTTGTGTCGTTCAAGTACTTCATGTAAAATAAACTCATTCTGGGACAAGGAAACGTTTCTATGTCTGAAACAAATTTTAGGTTTTTTCCTTTCTTTGAAGGAAAGGTTAATTACACAGCTTTCTTTCTTTCTTTTTTTTTTTTTTTTGTTTGTTTTTTTCATTAAGAAACTCACTGTTCACAGTTGCCAGGGTTCAATCCCCAGCATGCCATGCCAGCCCCACCCTGGGGCAAGCTGAGGGCATTGAGACTGGGCTTGGTGGTGCACGCCTGTAATCTCAGCTCTTGGGAGGCAGTAAACAGATGGATCACTAGGAGTCCGATCTAGTAGTGAGACCCTGAACACCCTGTAGACCCTTCCGTAAAAATACAAAATAATAATAATAATTTTTGTGACAGTAGAACTCTACAGTTTCAATGTGATCTTGATAAATTGATAATATAAAGATAAGAATTTTTTAAAAAAATTTATTGGGTACAGGGTCTTGCTATGCAGCTTGGACATGCAGTGATCCTCCTGTTTCAGCCTCCCCAGTGCTGGAATTATATGCACTTATATATAATGGCTGGCATGGTGTGCCTGGAGCAGGACTGGCACAGCATGCAGTACCAGGGACCGAACCTGGGTCCTTGTGCTTGCCAGCCAGGTGCTTGGACTGCTGACCTATCTCCCCTATCTATGATGAAAATTTTAAGACTGTTCATATTGTGTTTTCTACTATGGTATTATAGGTGGCTTAATGATGGAATTTTGATAGATTTTGTGGTATCTTGAGTCCAGTACTGGAATGGAACTGTCACTACTGTGTCATGAATGGACATTTTAATTCTATAGTTTCTTCTTTATTACAGTCTGACTTATAATCAGTAATGAATATTTCTTGATATTTAATGTATAGCTCATTTATTTACATTCAATACATATTTTTCAGAAGAAAAAAAAATAAATGAAACAGCCCACACAAAATGCATGATCTCCTTTGTCCTCACCAGACACATCCAGAGGCCTCTGGAGAACACTCTTCGGGACAGACAGTGTGGTCTCCCTGGCCGCAGCTCGCCTCTGAGGCCTCTGCCTTGGCCCCGGCCACGACAAATCCTGCTGCGTTCACCAACTCTGTTTCCCAGGAGCTTAGATCTGGCAAAAGCGACTTTAACAAAAGTACTGAAGGACACGTAAGATGAACACAGCAACTTATAGGAAAAATTCCATATATTCCACGACCCTGAAAGCTTTGTCAGCTCGGTAACTGGAGGCTTTCTTTAAGACTTGAAGAGAATAAACCACCCAACAATCTAGGGTGTCATGCGGTGAACCTCCTGGTCACAAGCTTTATAAAGAGCTGGACCCCATCTGCCAGTGACTGAGGCAGTGACCCACTGCGTGCGCTGCAGGGGACATGGAAGGAGCTGGGAGGACCCTCCCGATCTGAACAGTTTAGGATGGATTTTCTCCTGGTCAGTGGCAGATCCACTGTGTCACTGTGGCCCCTGACCAGTCACCTGGACCCTTGTCTACATTTCTGCCCCACAGGACACAGCTTGGTGGCTCCTACAGCCACCTTGAAAATGTGTTTACTGCCTGAGGGGTGAACCTCAGGATGCAGGGTCTTGGATTCCCACTGGGAAATGGAAGTAGAGCTTATCCCTTACCCCAAGGACAAACATGAAGGTCAAGGCCACTGTGGTCAGAAGCTCAGGAGGGGCCCCGGCAGAGAGAAAATCAAGTGTCGCTGTGAGTGCCTAAGCCACAGCCTATGCCACCTGTGCCTCGTGACCTGCAGGTGACGCAGAAGCCGCCAGCCAGGGCTCTGCCAATCCAGAGCTCTTCCAGCCCTTCTGGGGTAACTTTTTAAAAACTTCCATGGACGGTGAACCTGGCCTGCTGCCTCTGTGGCCTCCTGCCCTCCCTCCCCTCTTGCTGAGTACTGGTCAAGGTTCTCTCCCCGTCAGATATCTGAGGCTGTCAGGGTGCGTGACACTGGCCGCGGTCGTGTGCTCCAGGAGGCGGGCTTTTATCCCTCCAGGCTGCCCTCGGCGCGAGTTCTGTTTTGGAGACCGGCTTCGATTTACTCCTCTCGTGCTCAGGGTGCCATGGCTGTGCGGCCACCACTGCTGTCTCTGCCCCACATGGGACAGAGGCAGTAGGGTCACACTGCCATTGGCCTCCGCACGCCATGCTCTAGAGTCCGGCCACACTCACTTCATGCCAATCCTTCCCACCCCTTTGTTTGAGGGCAAACAAGGGCATGAGAAGGTAAAAGCCGCAGACCAGGGTGTTGGGCACTCCCAAGATTTCTGTGAGATGTTCAAGGCCATTAGCATTAGCACCTGTGTGCTCGCTTTGTCTGTGAGTGGGAGGGGGCATCCAGGGCCCTTCTAAGAGGTGGTGACCACTAAGCCTGGCTGCCCCTGAAAGACGAGACACCATAAGGGAAGAGATGCAGCCACCAGACAGTGCGCTGGGCTCTGGGCTGGCGTGGGGGTAGGGGCAGAGGGACCCGCATCCTGCCTGCAGCCCCTGCCACCTACCAGGGAGAGCTTGGTACACTGTCTCACAATCAGGGCAGCCTCAGGCCCCACTCCCATAAAGAGGGAATTATGGCTTCTCAGGGTAGACAGGTGGGCTGCTGGGCTAGGCAGACTCAGGCTGCTGGCAGCCTCCGGGGCAGTCAGTGACGTCATGGTGGGGGAAGGGCTTCAGAGACATCTTGAGGTGTCTAGAGAGGAATTCTAACCTCTGTATCCTCTGTTTCCCATGCTAAAGTGAAAGCTAGAGAAAGTGCACAAGACCTAGGCTTGTACCCAATTCCAGACTGTGGCAACATGATTGTTACCCCATCTCCTCCTGCTGTATTTTGAAAAACAATCAACGTGGTGACTTATTTTTGGAGTGGTCTATTCGGCAGACACCTGGGTGCTAACACGTTGGGGGTGGAAGGGCGCTTTGTTTTCACAATTTCAAAATGCTTTCTCTGACTTAAGTCTAACCCAAGATTAAGAGAATAATGAATTTTCAACAGTGGATCTTAAATTTTGGAAAGGTGTCTCAATTGGGACAATGGGCTCTGGAGGTCAGTAACAGGCCTTTTAGAGGTCTGATGTAGGACTTACACAAGAAGTCTCAGGAGAAAGAGTATGTCTTTTTAGAAGAGCGGCCACATGATCTTTCAAAGCACTGAGGCATCTCTAGGAAAGACTGGGCAAAGGGCTGTCTCTCCAGGAGGGAAAGGATTTTTCCAAGGTCTTTGGCTCCCATGACAGATCTCAGAGGGGATGATCTGTCCTATGTAGCTTAGAATAGGGTAAAAGGCACCTGCATCAGTGAAAATTGAAATGACTTAGCTCTTATGGAGGTACATAATAGTTTATAGTTAAATGATGTATCTAGGAGGACTTTTTAGACACTAGTAAAAGAGAAATGGATGGAAAGCAGGGAATGCAGGTTTGGCTCTACCATGATAGCTTATAGTCTGCTAAATGAGTGTGAGGAGTCTATAATATTATTCTTTCATGTATGTGCTCAAATGTCTCTATAATAAAAAAGAATTAAGACATTCATTCTGGTGAGAGAGCTCATCAAACTAAAGCACCTGTTTAGGCAAGCTTATACAAGCTCAGGGACAGGGATCCCTGGCACCACATGCTGTGCCAGCTCCACCTGCATGGCGCACAGGCTGAGTGGGCCACAGAGTCTGGGCAAGGTGGCATATGCCTATATTCCCAGTGCTGGGGAGGCTGAAAGCAGGAGGATCACTATTAGTCTGAACTGCACAGTGAGACCCTGTAACAACCAAATACATTTTTAAAAAGGAGACAGTAGCACGCATTACAGGGCAGCACACATGACAGGACTGAATGCCAAATCATCTGTTCCTCCCGCTGGCCTCCCAGAACAACTGCACAACCTACCTTAGATATAAAGTACATCAGGTGAGAAGACCGTTCATGAGAAACCAGCTGACTATTATAGTAACAACCTGCATTCTGATGCAGAGGACGCTTTTCTAGGCATATCAAATTTAATTATCTGTGCTCAACGACCCTTAAAACGACTCTCAGTTTTTTACCAAGCTCTGTATGTTCTGCCTCTTAGACATCTTTGCCACCTGGGGGACTCTAGAGTTTGTTTTTAAGATGTCTGCAGGAATATTCCAACGTATCATCTTAGGTGTTATGTCCATCGAATCTGTTATTATACAAGCATAAATGAAGGGCTTGTTTTGCTTTTTCTCAGGATGATAGTGGACTTCCTCATGATGAGGTTTTGATGTTGACTTGTGTTTTTGTTGGAAATGGGAATAATCTGCCCTTTCTGGCTCATAAGCACACACTTTATTCTTCCTTGGGCTTTTGGCTTTACTCTGTGTGTGACAGTGAGGGTAGTCATAGATCCAGGGTTCATTTTTCTTTCCAAGTGAATTAGATCTGGGCTTCTTTCTCTCTCTGCTTTGAGGGTACGTGTAAGGCTTGCCTTGGCTTTTCGCAACATGTACTTTAATATTTAAAAAAGAGATATTTGTTTCGCTGCTTGTGGCCCATAAAAATCTCTCTTCACTGAATGACAGGAAAGGTGACACGGGCGGACAGTCCAGATTACCCCAGAGAGCATAGCTGTCAGGTGACTGCATTTTGGAAGGTGACCTAGAGCGCCTCCTCCTGTGAGACACAGAGGAAGGCGGTGCCCTCGTCGCCGTGTGTCTTCTACAGGCTCTGATGTGCGGGGAACCTGCACCCTTACTGCTGAGTGGCTTCAGAAAAGGTAAGATGTCCTCAATGGGGAAGAGAGTGGTTGAAGGAGTGCCATTCTGCACTTCACGCAGAATTTTTTGTGATTCACGACTTAAATAAGTGCTGGCTTCTAAAAATATACTTTCATCACTGTCGTGCACTTCCAGAGCCATGCGCTCCTCCAACGTAACTGAATTCTCAGCACTTAACTGACTATCTGTGAAGTTCTCAGAAATCTTCCTTGATTGTAGATCACCAAACCAGGCAGCATTTTCCTGGGTGTTCACATTGGAAGGTTTATGTATACTTGTTTCTATAAATGATACACGATGTTTTCTCTTTTTTGCTGCAGTCTTCTTGGATTCTAACCCTGAAAGAACACAGGTGCCTTTCTGCACCCTACTGCGTGGGACAGAGTGAAAGGCACACTTGGGGGGTGGCCACAGTCCTTTGCTGAGGAGTGATGGGTTTTCATAGGGACGTTGCTCTTTGAAAGTACGATGTTCCTCTAGCAGTGGGGCATGAGAATTTGCTCCACTGTCATCGACTTTTTTATATAAACAACTTGTATTGAAATCATGGCTATACTTGGGAAAAGTATCTGGCCTAGGGAATGTACTTTCAGCAGAAAAGCCCTGGAGATAATGGAGGTATTTCTGTTGTAAATTAAGGTCTATTTTACGAAGAGCTTTCTCATTCAAATATAACCGGATTTCATTTGTTCGTTTGGGCGCTTTGATAGCAGAAAGAATGCAGCCAGCGAAAGGGTTCCTTTTTTCATGGGCATTAACCATCTTATAAGATTCTCTTACAGTTCTGGAAAAGGCCTGCAATTTTATCTCCAATGTTTTTACAGAAAAGTGCATAAGAAGTTTGTCTTTGTGTTTCACTGAGTTAATTTGGAGGTTTGGAGACCATGATGGGAACCTACTGTTTTTTCCCAGTCTTGGGTAGAGTCTCTGTTGGCATTCTTCAAAAGTAGCCTGTTTTAGAGAACAGTGAAGCTCTTGTGTGGAAGTTTTTGCCGTCTCTGATGTCTGACTTAATTTTATTTCAATTGCTTTTGACTCTAAATGACTGGCAAGCTTATTTTTTTCTTCAGTAATAAACTGTGTTACAGATATTTGCTGCACTTCCCTTCCCTGGAGATTCATGATACTGTTATTGTCCTTGGCTGATTTTCTCCATTCCACATTGGTAGTGGCGTTTGTGTTCATTTTGCTTGTTTCTGCTAGCCGTGCTGATTGAAGTAGTAAAGCCTGGATGTGCTGAAGGGTCTTCCGAAGCAATTCTCGAAGACGTTTTCTTTTTTCTAAAGCTTTTGCAGGAGAACCACGATCATCCTCCTGGGAAACAGAGATTCCTTTCAGATTTTCAGAGGGACCAAGTGCAAGCTGCGATTTCTTGGATGTTTCCCTTGCTAGTGAAAATGAAACTTTTTTAATAAGGCGTTTGCCGTCCCCTTCCCCTGACTCTTGATTTGTAGTTTTCGGGACACGTGATGATTTCTGGATGTGACGTGACTGGCCTCTTGGCTGTGGGGAAGAGGATTCTGTAACTGCTGCCATGCTTTTGTCTACTTTCTTTCTTGAATGCAGCTTAATGGGAGGCATGGAAGGCACAGAAAGAAAAGTCCTGGTCAGAGCCACGCACCGTACTACATCCTCTTCCTTGTGCATTCTTTTCTCAACCACCTGCAAATTCAGTATCCATTCCTTTGCTTGAAGGATATGCAGCATTGGTGACAATCTTGGCACTTGGCAACGGGCCCCAGTCCTCACAGCTACCTTCCCCGCTTCATCCCTTCTTTCTTGCTGTGACAGAGATTGTTTTCTTTTTCTCACACGGCCATTCGCTGCCTCCATTCCTGGTATTTTCTTTGCCTTTGGTAATGCTGAAGGTGGTACTGGAAGGAGAGAAGATGTTTTACTTCCAAAGGCCTCTTCACCCATTTGTTTACCTTCATCCAGTTTAAGATCAGGCGGAGAAGGTTCCGAAACAACTTTTCTTAGGACCCTTGCGTGCTGCTGCTGACCTCGATCTTCACGTTCTTTTCCTTTGTGTCCGCTAATACGCATGTGCAGTTCTGATCTGTAGCGTTTAGAGGAAGGAGGTAACTTTTTTGACTTTAGAGTTACGTCTGTTCCTCTTCTGTCTATTTTTTCTCTGCCTGTCTCTTCTTTCTGAGGCTGATCACTCTTGGCTTTAACATCGCTCATGATGTCACCACCAACTGACTCTGCGTTTGACTTTGCCTGCAACGTGAACTTCGAACACCGTGGCATTTTACCACCTAATTCTGTATCTTCCTTGAGTCTGCGGTGAGCAAGTGGCGATAATGAAGTCCATTTGGTCAGAACCACACCCGGTTTCTCCCGATGTTTCTGCACTGTCGTTTCTTGATGTTTGGGCACCAGTACACTCTTTGCTCTCTGAGCTTCAGCCCCTCTCTGGTTCTGTGGTGGGTGTGGTTTTCCATTTTGTACATTGGTTACGATAGCACTAGTAAACAATTTGTTATGCATGCCTCCTTCAGGATCGGACGATCCCCTGAAGTATGGTTTTGAAGAAAAGAACTTCGTCAGCCCTGGTTCGCTTTCTTCCTGGATGTTAGCATTCACATTAAAGAACAGGAAAGATTTCACAGTGGAAGCGTTCGCCGGCCTTAGAGCCGGCTGGCTGTTACCTTCCAGAACTTCTTCCTCTTGCTGCTTAGTTTTCCACTCAAGGTCACTTAACTTGCATTCATGTGAAGTAGCTGATTTCTCTGTCATCACATGTGTGTCCTTGGGATCACCAATCTTCAGTTTCACAGATTTTTCTATACTTTTCTTCTCTCTCTGTGGCATGTGTTTTTTAAGTTCTTTTATATTGGAAATTTCTGCATCAATGATTGTTGGAGGTGCTGTTGTGCCTGCATCCGACGATTTCTTGAACTGTGATTGTGAGAGGCACAATGCTATAATTCTGTCTGTGAGATTGATCATTAGTTCATCTTTATTTTTTTGCATCTTTCTCCTAAGCTCTTTGGTTTTCGGTGGCAGTTCCTGGGCACTGAGTGTACGCGGCAGTGGTGATTTCCTTACCTTCGGATCTGCACATCTGGGGAGCATTTCGTCATTGCTGCCTACCGCCTGTCCATCTCTCTCTCGTGTTATTGATTGCACTGGTTCTTTTCTGTTGCTGAACTCGGTGCTTGCTTTTTTAGCTGAATCGGATGCGCTTTGAATGTTCAGTGGTTTAAGACAGAATTGTCTTTGTCCTCCCTCAACTTCCCTTTCGCTGGCTCTGCTGTCCCAGTTCAGGGAAGATGGGGGAGCAGGCGGGAGGGCCGCTTTCCTCAGCACTATTTCCTGCCCGCCTTT
>PVKN010029961.1:0-12859 GCA_004027915.1 Capromys pilorides
TGTTTCATTTAAGGATAATTAGGTGAAAAATTCATATGTATTAGATATAGAAGATTGGTTAAAAGGGTTATGTCAAAACAAAAATGTAAGCATGTCACAAAATGTCTTAAAATGACCTGCTATAATATTGTATATGATTTCTAAATTTTTGTGTAAAAACATATAGCTGTTGTTTGTTAACATTCTATAGGGACTTAAATGTCAAAATATCCATGCTTGTTGGAAAATAGCAGCTCCATTTTATGTCTAAGGTGTATAAAATTCAGATAGATAATAATGTTAAGTTACTGCCTGTGTTAGAGAGTAATGTCATTAAGCTTCTTTTCTGGATGTTTAACAGGTTTGCGGACCGAAAATTAGATAGATGGGCTAAAAGGATAGCCAATATTTTGGCCCTAGCCCCTCAAGGTCAGTGAAGACTCAGGACATAAAGAAACCTCTGCTGTGACATCCTTTAACTCAGTTGTGACCCAGATATTCTGATTAAGGAGATTATGGAGCCATAGAAAGTGACTGATGACGTATAGTGTATCTTAAGGAGAGTCACCTAGAAAGAAAATAATCTCTCAGGCTCTCATACAGAGCAAATTGGTCAAGCAATGGCTGTGATTCATCCAGATTGTTGACAGAAGATCTACAAGGTGCTGTGCATGGTTCCAAGATAAATGCCGAGGAGATTGGGCTGACCTTGTCAGACAGCAAAAGTTGTATTTCTTTAAGTCTTGCTTTAACTTGATCTTAATCATCCAGAAGAAGAGTATAGTGATGAGGTATAAAAGTAATGCCATACTAATATATTAAGCTGTAAAAGGCTCGAGTGAACCACCATTGACAATTACCAGCTCTGCTAAAAACATACTACTATTGTGGACTGTTGGACTATATAGGGTTGGTTACATGAAATTTAAGTACCTACAATAATTGGACTGACGTTAATATAAAAAGGTACTTTAAAGACTTCTCCAAATATAGCTTCTCCAACTGCGATGAAACATCCATCTTTGACAAAACAATACAAAAAGGGTATATGTTGGGAGCCACAGGAAGCCAAGAAATTAATCAAGTGTGTGTAGGTAGGAGTAGGCCTCAGTGCTTAAAGCAAATAAGCTACCCCAGTGCTGAGAAAAACATCCTGTCTGGTTCAGGCCAGCTATTAGTCGCTAAGCAACCTTGTGTCATGTGATACAAACTTTGCAAAAGTGTAAATAAAGGATGGATTTTGTGTGCATTGAGTTAGTCTTGCTCATCAGGTAGTCTGGTGTCCACTTAGTCCAGCTTTTCATCTTCTTGTCTGTCTTTCTCATTCCTACTGCCATGTCTTGCCCATCAGGTAGTCTGGTGTCCCCTTAGTCCAGCTTTTCATCTTCTTGTCTGTCTTTCTCATTCCTACTGCCATGTCTCCCCTTAGAACCGTTCATAGTAAAACCAACGGACCCCTACAGGACATGAAAATTTGAGCTTGTATAATGCTAAAGCCCATGTTCTTAAGTCACTATATGTTTTAGCCTGACAACATTAATAAATCAGAACACCATTTTTACACTGTGATCAAGTAGTTTAGTGGCTAAAAGTATGGGTCTAAGATCAAGATTGTCTCTCATTATTTCATTACTTTTCATTAGTTGTAATTTCTGTGCCTCAGTTTCTTTATTCAAATGAAGATCATCTACTGTCATCTTCCTTGGCTCACTGGAAGTATTAAATGGTTTAGAATGTGAGTGTAAGAGGCTTAGAATACTACTTGGCATGTTCTAAGTGCTTGCTCAATGTTAGCTATTCCTCTTATAGAAATGTATGAAGGTTCTCATTCAAATTGTGAAGCCTTTGGTTGCCTTTGCAGGTAAATCAACAGTCTTTCATTTAGTTGCTACTGACATTTGGATTAAGGTCATCTCTACAACATGATGTCAAAGAACAAAGCAAGTCAACTGGGAAACAAGTGAAGCTAATTGCCAATTCAGTGAAAATATCAGTCAGATTCATTATTTGGTGTCCTGAGAAAGAAAAACAGCTCTTTCTGTACATAGATTTTAGTAAGTCTTTCATTTGGTTGCATGATTATGTTGAAGGCAAACTTTAATTCACTAAAAATAAATTAATGGGGAAGTTAAAACTTTTGTAGTGTGGTTTAATACTTCCTGTCATATTCTTACCAAAGGGTAATCAGGAAGATCTTGGAGAGAAGTGTGGTATGGTCAAGGATCTCCTTTTTGCAGGAGTGCTGGGGGTGGGGAAGTTATCAATTGTTCTATAATTTAGTCATTCTTATTGCAACGAGGGAGTTGAAATTTCTTACTAAATTGCTGCCTGAGGATGTCTTATAGCACTAGTTAAGCACTGGGTACCTTGCAAGTGTTTCTGATACATATATAGAATAGTGATAGCACCTGAGACTTTCAACATTTTTAGAAATGTTCCACATTATCAAATATATTTACTTTTAAACAGTTGTTTCAGTTTTAACAACTAAGTTTCTCTGTACTCAAAAAACTATGAAAGTACAGAAAAATTAAAAAAATAAAAATTGTGTATAATGCTGCCTTAATATAGAGGCACATTTAACCTTTAAGAAAAGTTGTTTTTTTAGTATTTGCATTCACTGAGAAGGTGGAGATTAAATTAAAACTTTGACGGTTCAAATCAGTGTCAAGAGTCGTGTTAGTCAGTACTTATATATTTTATTTTATTTTGGCTTTAAAATATATGTTCACATGAGCTGCAGTAAAGCTAGATGAGAGTCATCTAGAGGAATTCCTTTGTGAGTGTAAGCCACCAAAGTTGTGTTATAAAATATTTAAATGATAATATTTTAGATGAGTGGAAATTATATATAAAAATCATGAGTGTGTTACTTTTAGTCAGGCTTTTTGCTGTTTGTTGTAGGAACTGAAGGATACTGATATTTGAGGACTGATTCTTTTCTGAAAAAGCAAAAATATGAACCTTAAAAATAGACTTTAGGGGCCAGCCAGATCACTCAGCAGACTAAGGCACCTGATTAGGTGGAGCATAGCTGCCAGGGTTTGATCCCTGGTTTGCCATGTGGGCTCTGCCCCTGCGGCATGCTGAGAAAGTGATTGAGAGTGGGAGTGGTGGTGCACACCTGTAACCCCAGCTCTTGGGTGGCTGAAAACGGGAGGATCACTATGAGTCTGATCGGTGTAGTGAGACCCTAGAGACCCTGTAGACCCTGCACTAAATACATTAAAAAATGGACTTTGGAAGGTGGTGCCCCTTGGTATCATCTCATAGTTCTCAGTGAAATGCCTACTTGCCCTGTGCTAAAACTCAAACTATTATGCTGGGTTGAGTGAGACGTTTTTCCTATGCATTAAGAACTGGCTGCCCAACTAAAAATGGCAGTGAAGTGACAGATATTATCTAAAGTCACTGTTATTCTTACCCCTAATCCTCATCGAGCTCTTCTTTTGTGGTTATAGTTGAATTTCTAAAAAAAGAATTTGCTTCATTTCTTTTTCCCACTGGCTAAACTCTTCCTTTGGGATTCCTTGGAGAGGTATAACAGGTAAGATTTAAAATAGAAAAGATACTATTAAGCCTTCCACCCTTCAGGCAGTCTGTGCTGAAGCAGATAGCACCCGATGGCAGCAAAAACTCCTGCCCTCGTCCTAGAGCAGCTTGGACACTTTACCTCAATTGTAACCGATCTTACTATCCATGGTGTTGCTCAGAAGTCTTGGGAGTTCAAGGCCTTTGTACTATTTGCAGCACACTTCGTGTCTGTGGTCTGGGATAGCTGAGATACTATCCTGGGTGAATAAAATATGGTGTCAAATAAATGGCCTGGGTCGAGTGAGCTGGTGATCAATGTAACAGGTGTGGGCTGTCTTGGCTGTCATTGAATTCACAGGGTTACGGTGCTTTACAGAGCGCTTCAGTGTCAGAACATAAATTTTCAGATCCTAGGGGTGATAAAAGACAGCTTACAGTGTTTGTTTGTTGAAGAAGAAAAGTAGATGACACACATGGTATTTCTACAAGTGCTTCTACTTCCTCCAGAAGTTCTGATACATGGAATGCAGAAAGAGAGGATGGTAAAACAATCAGCAGAGGAGAAGTTGTTTCTCTTTCACATTGGCTGCTCTGTTTTGTGGTCTTCAACCGACTTTTCTATGAACTGCAGGCAGAAAGCTAGAAGCTGTTTGATAGCAAAAAACACTAATTCTATAGGGCATCTTAGGGCCTGGATTAAGTCCTACATGATAAATAAAGAAGCCCCTGATCTAGGCTTATTGACTTATAGCTCACTGAACTTTCCATTATACTATCCCATCTTTCTGGGATTCGAAATAGATCAGAATATAACAAGCATAAGTTGTTGCTTTGTATTTGTTTGCACATTAGTTCACATGACTTGAAACTTAAAGGAAATTCAGTAATAGAAATTTTCTTGAAAGATAATTAAGGGAATCAGAAGAATTTGCAAGTCCAAGGCTATAAAACTTATGGAGGCATTTTATGGAGATATTTTATGGAAGGAATCATTTCTTAATGAGTTGAAGGAATCTCTGATGTTCTGGTGTCTGTCTCTAACCTTTGGAGATTGATTTTAAAGAAGGCAATTATATTTTATCACTTTTGGAATGATTTTCAGGGAGAAAAATTTGGAAGCAGGGAGGATAAAATTGATTTTCTTGCTGCTATCATCATGGTATGCAGGCTTGTATGTGTGTGTGCTCACATGTACCTCTTGGCAGAAAATAGATTTTTATATTTCCTTGAGAATATCTTTTCTACAGGCAAATAAAAACAATACTGGTTTCTGGAAGTTTCTTAAATCAACTTTTTTTGGTGGGTCCTAAGGAACAATATTTTGTTCTTATTGAGTTCTGTGATCCAGTGAGGTCCTTAATTTGCACACAGTCTTTTATTCCTCATGTATATCAGACAATAAATGTCTATAGAATAACTTTTATATCTTACTGCACTCTGCTACTTTGACAAATCACATCCGGGTAGAAAATAAACCAGTGACAAGATGTGTTTCCCTCAACTTGTGCAATGAGCTGGTGCATTGGTGGGAGAGGTGGTGCAGCAGTAGCTGGGCAGAGGGACATAGGTTTCAAATGTCAACAATAAAAGAAGAGAGAAGAAAAAGGGTAGGGAAACAGCTACTAATCTCCTGAGCTTGCTTTCCGGGAAAAGTAAACAGCTGTGTAAGTTTTATGGTCTCTGCCTGCACACTTGGGGTTCCTGCCATTCTTGGTGTTCACTCAATTTGCACATCCATGGTTCAATTAAGCTGTATGCTTTTCTCATTCACAGCAAACTGAAAAGATTCCTACCTCTGGTACAATGGGGTTGCTATTTAGATTCGTAAAGTATACAGACAATAATTCCTGAAAAGGATGCATATTTAATGTGAGGATTGGAGAACTGAAAGGTGCAGCTGTCTACAAAAGACTCAAATGCAGAATTATGGCAGGTGCTGAGTGCTACTGCAGTGGTCTCCTGATAGGAACTTTTCATTCATGGCTCTATAGCACATTGCATATTTGTTTTCATGTTATTGAAGAATTTGGTTCAAAATGTGGAGAACAAATATTAGGGCCAGAGTCAATTCACGTATGTGGAATTTTGAGGAGTTTTGCAGATTGTATGGATTTGTTATAGTTCCACAGCATACTCCAAATTATTATTGTAGCCCAAAGGTTGTAAAAGTTAAAATATATGGTATCGAAGTTACAGACCTACCAAAACATGCATGGGACAGATGAATTGTTGTGGATATCACTACCAACTAAAATTCTACTTGTTCTTTTGGATAAATATTTTTATCAGCTTTTTGCCATCACTCTGAGAAATAGGCTGATAATTTTACTTTTACAGTTTATGATTATATGTGGAACAAAGGTACGAAAGTGGCTGAGATTTCCATTTTTAAGACACTTTAGTGCTGGCCAGATACCTTAGCAGACTAAAGTGCCTGCTTAGGCAAAGCACAGAGACCTGGTTTTTAGTCCCCAATGTACTGTGCTGCCCTGACCCCAGGGTGCACTGAGGCAACAGCTGAAATGGTGTGATGCCATGCACCTATAATCTCAGTGCCTGGGAGACTGAAAACAGGAGGATCATTACGAGTCTGATCTGAGTAGTGAGACCCTGTAGATTTTGTGCTAAATACATAAAAAAAGACATTTTGACATTTTCTATTAGTTTTTTTTAATGAATCAGGAAATATTTATTTATTTATTCATTTTTTATTAATTTCAGTGAGAAAGAAATAGCAAGGAGATAATTTCAAAACAGGTTAGTAGGACATTTACAATACTTAACACATTGCATATTGTTTTCTTTGTAGTAGTTATTCAGAGTATAAGATACAGACATGATATCTTGCCTAAACACTATCAGTACAAGTCTTTCTTCTCATTGAACTAAGAGAAAGTAGTTGCATATCTATACTATTATATCTATCTATCTATCTATCTATCTATCTATCTATCTATCTATCTATCATGGTTATTTATTTGTATTTTAGGGAAGGGTCTACAGGGTGACCAGGTGTCTTAGTTACTTTTTACTCCTTACTGGGACAAATACTCGACACTCAAAATGAAAGAAGGAAAGGTTTATTTAGCTCACAGTTGCTGGAGGTTTCAGTCCATATTTGGCTGGCCCAAGGCTGAGTGGAACAGGGCAGAAAGCATCTAGTTCATGGCGATGGAACAGCAACAATTGCGACAGAGGCAACAGACCAACCAGGTTGCAGAGAGCAACAAAGGGGTCTGTCTCTGTGTCTCTCTTTATATTACATTCAGGCTTTCTGCCTCAGCCTATCCACCTTAGGCCACACCCATAGTCCCAGAAAGAATCAGACCCATAATCTCATCAGTACTAAAACACATAATCCCAGTGGATCATGACTCAAGTCTCAAACTCTAGAAGTCCCTGCTCCATGATTGCATGAGGCTTTGTGGGGACAACTAGACATAAACCATAACATTCTGCCCCTGGACCCCCAAAGTCTCATGCACATCCCTTTGTGCAAAAGACATTTTAGTACATCTCAACGAGTTGTCAAAGTCCCAGTAGTTTCAGCATTGCTGAAAAGTCCAAATCCCAAGTCTCCTCCAAGATCCAAGGCAAACTCTTAACTGTGAGCCCCTGTATAAAAGAAAAGTTAAACATACCCAACATTCAAAGGTACAAGATAAATATTACCAATCCAAAAGTTGCAAACAACAGCGTAATACAAAACACTGGGACAAACACAAGTCCAAAATCCAGCAGAGCAAACATTAAACGCCGTAGTTCCAACTGGAACATCTGCACTGAGTTGTGACCTCCAAAGGCCTTACATGGCTCCACCTCTGCAACACTCTTGGTGGTAGTTTCCATGGCTTTTTTCTTAGGCCAGATTTGTTCCCTCTTTGTAGTTTCCCTTAGATGATCCACATTTCTGGATTTTCCAAACTCTGGGGTTTCCACTGAGTTGACTTCTCACTCTTTGCTTCACACACTGCCCTCTCAGGGACACACTGCCTGGCCTCCAAGACCTTCTTCTGAAATCGAGGTGGA
The DNA here is from genome assembly GCA_004027915.1 of Capromys pilorides. Taxonomy (NCBI): domain Eukaryota; kingdom Metazoa; phylum Chordata; class Mammalia; order Rodentia; family Capromyidae; genus Capromys; species Capromys pilorides. The sequence continues at coordinate 7,543 of PVKN010029961.1, forward strand.
AGCCTTCTTAACCTCAGACCTCCTGTGTTATGAGTGTGCCTAGAATAAATGCCACGTGGATGATACTAAGGGTTGCTGCCAGCTGGAGCAGTAGCCAGGCTTCCTTCTCTCTTGGCTGTAAGGGTCAAGGGCCTAGATTGCTAGGCACTCTGACCCTGATTCTGAGAAACAAATTCTCCATGCCGGCGCCATTTTGGAACCTGGTTTGGCCACTGCTGCCATTCTGGTATTTGGGTCTCTGTGGCTTTCTTCTCAAGGCAAAATCTCTCTCCCTTGCAATTCTGAGGCTGCAAAGGGTGGAGAGCTGCCCTCAGGCCATCCTTTTGATTCTCTGGGTCCTTCCCAGCAATGGAGATCCTTTCAGCTCCATCTTTGCAGTCCACAGCTCTCCTGGTGCTTCCTTCCTGGCCAAACTCACAACATTTTAAATCATCCTTCTTGATTCTGTGCTCTCGATTTTCAACATAAATCTGGCTAAAAGCCACCAATAATAACCATGCCACTGCCCGAATAGTTTGCTGCTTTGAAATATCTCTTGAAAGATTCATCAGTCTGCCATGCTTAATCTCAATCTTAGGCAAAGTCTCTGGGCATGAGCGAAATTCTGACACTTACAGCCTAGCCATAGCACAAGTCATCTGGAGCCCAACAACCAATGTTGTCCTTCTCAGCAGAAACCTCCTCAACCTGGTCTTTACTGGCAGGACTTCTGTAAGTCTTCTGGTTTGAGTTCTGACCAGAATCTCCCAGCCGAAGCATTTCCAGTGCTTCGCTTGTAGGCGACATTTCTGAACCTTTTCTGTCTCTTCCCATAAGCATTCTCAAAAGCTTGTAATCCACAATGTCAGTCACAGCAACAACCCCACTCTCAGTACCAAATTCTGTCTTAGTTACTTTTTACTTGTTGCTGGGACAAGTATCTGACACTCAAAATGAAAGAAGGAAAAGTTTATTTAGCTCACGGTTGCTGGAGGTTTCAGTCCATATTTGGCTGGCCCGAGGCTGAGTGGAACAGGGCAGAGAGCATTCAGTTCATGGCAATGGAACAGCAACAATCACGACAGAGGCAACAGATCAACCAGGGTGCAGAGAGCAACAATAGGAGTCTGTCTCTCTGTCTCTATATTACATTCAGGCTTTCTGCCTCAGCCTATTCGCCTTAGGCCGCACCCATAACCCCATCAGTACTAAAACACATAATCCCAGTGGATCATGACTCAGGTCTCAAACTCTAGAAGTCCCTGTCCCATGATTGCATGAGGCTTTGGGGGGATAACTAGACATAAACCACAACACCAGGGTTTCACTACTAGATCAGACTCATAGTGATCTGCCTGTTTATAGTCTCCCAAGAGCTGGGGTTATAGGCACACGCCACCATGCCCAGTCTCAATTGCTATCTCAGCATGCCACAGAGGTGGAGCCGGCATGACAGGCCCGGGGCCCTGCTCCTGCACCTGCTTGCGAGCGCTTTAATCTGCTGATCTATTTGCCTGTCCTCATCCTTAATTTATATCCTCCTTTATTGTTTTGTTTTGTCAGAGATGGGTTGTGATTTCATTTGTGAGTGCCAGCTCAAATGTATCAAAGCCACACAAAATCCTGCTCAGTGACTCCTCCCTGGACACAGTTGTTACAACTCTCAGTGTCCCAGCTGGCACCATCGGATAAGCATCCCTCAGCCTGCCCCTGACAGCCTTCCATCCTGAGTTCTTGGAGACCTTGGGAACTCCTGCTTCATGCTTGACGCAGCAGGGTGGAACCTCCTGACTCCATGTCTCTTGGCCAACCTGCCCTCACCCTGACATTCGGCGACTCCGCCAAAACCTGTAGGCTCACCTGAGCCTGGGTTCCTGGGCTGCTGACCTGACCCCAGGGACACACAGATAACAAACACACCGAGAGGGAAATTAGAGAAACAACACCTTGTACAATAGCACCGCAGAAAATGAGATACTTAGGAATTAATCTAACTAAAGAAGTAAAAGATCTATTTAATGAAAATTACAGTACTCTGAATAAAGAGATCATAGGGGATTTCAGAAAATGGAAATAAATTCTCTATTAGCTTTACTTCATTAATTCTAATACTTTTTGCAAAGTTCTTATTTTGTTTTTTTACCATGAGATTTGTATATATTAACACCAATAGTTTAAATTTATAAACTTCTACCATGAGTCTATATATTTTTGCTATGTACAGGTAGAGGCTTTTTTATTGACATAATAAAGCTTTTTCATGATGTGTCTTTATTACAAGTGTACTATTTAGCATAATGGAATATTCTAAGCTTAATAGAAGACTTTAAATATTAGGTTGTTCTAGTAATATTGCCCAAAGTTGTTTTCTTCTTATATATGTTTGATTAGCTAAAATGTACCCAGACCCTAATTCATGACCTTCTATTTCAGCTTCTGATTACATTTCTAATAAGCAGTATTTTGTTACATTATATTTTTTTAAAATTCAAATTGAGACACTACAGACATGGATAGAGGTGGATTTTAGCACCCAATGCCAATTCATTGCATACATTTTAAGCTGCTTAAATTTGCAATCCTATATTGTCTTTCTTTTGTTCTTTGCATGTGGAGACATGGGGCAGCTAAGAGGCTAAGGAATGGAACCAGGTTATCTACAAACTGAAACCACGAAGCTTTAATGGTGCTTAGAGTAGTCAGAGCCTCCCTTGTTTGGTCTATAAGATTATCACATATACTCGCACGTTCTTTTTATTTTATTTCAATTAATTAATTGATTAATTTTATTGTATTTGGTACAGGGTTTCACTACTCGGCTTGGACTCATAGTGATCCTCCTGTTTCAGCCTCCCAATACTGGGATTATAGGCATGCATCCACCATGCCCAGTTTCAGTGGCCAGTACAGAGTGTCCAAGGTTCTAGGACAAGCATGGCATGTGGTACCAGGGATCGAACCCAGGTCCTTGTACTTGTCTAGGCAGGTGATTAGACCACTTAGCTATTTCTGCAGCATGACACCCACATGTTCTTGAATGTTCACACTTCATACTCCTATTCATGTTTGCACCACCATATTGCACAGTTGCACATATTTAACATTCTGGTTCCACAATGTTTTTATTTTTATTTTTGGTAGTATATATTTGAAGCACATAATGATTATCTTCCTTGTGGTGGGTAGGTACATTACATGACACTCATCTGAATTGTTTTCTTCAATACCATCCCCCCTTCTATCTCTCCATACTTCCTCCATCCCTAGGTCAGCTTAGCTTTTGCAGAAGATCTCTTTCCTTTTTTCCTATTAATTTTATTTTGCTTTTTACTTATATGTGTTTTGGGTTTCTCATATAGCAGAAACCTAATGACATTTAAGCTCATGTATGTGACTTATATAGCTTAACATTATGGTCTCAATATATATCCATTTTAGTATAAATAGTTTAAGTTTATCCTTTATGGCAGAGCAGCACTCCATTGTACATGATTGCCACATTTTCTTTATTGTTTCATCTGTTGATGGACATATAGGTGGCTTCCAAGATTTAGTTCTGATAAACTGTACTGCTATAAACATGGGTATAAATGTTTCACTGTAATATGATTATTTTGGGAGGATACCTAGAAGCAGAATAGCTGGGTTTAATGGGATTTTTGTTTCTAGTTTTATTTCTTTTGTGTGTGTGTGTGTGTGTTGGTTTGTGTGTCCATATTGATATTTGGTGTGGAATCTCTATGCTAGCATACAATGGTTGTTTATGTTTCCATTAAAAAATAGAAGGGTTCTTTTCTCCTCATAGCCATAGCCTAACTAGCATCTGTTATTATTTGAGGTCTTGAAGGCAACCATATTTTTTCTGGAGTAAGATGCAAACCTTGTTGCTTTAATTTGCATGTTTCTAGTGGCCAGAGATGTTGAACATTTTTTCACATAATAATTTGTTATTTGTACTTCTACTGAGATGTGTTTATTCATTTTTTCTCAAGTGTTTTAATTTGAGAGGTCTAAGTTTTTGAGTTTCAATACATCCTAGATATTTGTCCTCTGAGGAATGGCTGGTGGAAATTTGTTCCCATTCTTGAGGGTATATCTTCACTCTGTTGATTGTTTCTTTTACTGAACTGAAGATTTTTAATTTGGTGCAATTTCATTTGTTGGTTTTTGGCCTTAGAGTATTCATTGTGCCATTGAGGTCCTGTTCTGAAAGTCCTTGCCTATGCTATGCCTTTAAGAGTTTTATCTATTTACCTTTCAACAGTGTTTCTGTTTCAACAAGTACATCTTTGATTCATTTTTATTTTAGTTTAGTACATGAAAAGAAATAGGAGACTAGATTCAGTCTTCTACATGTGGAAGTCAGTTTTCACAGCTTCACGTTTATTAAAGAGGCTGTGTTTCTTCCAGTGGGTATTTTTGGCCCCTTTCTTAAAGGCCAGATGTGCCTGGGATTGTGTTTGTGCACTGTGTTCTGCTCCACTTGGCCTCATCTGTTTCTATGCCAGTATAGTGCTATTTTCATCTGCAGCTTTGCAATACAACTTCAAGTCCAGAATTGTGTTGCCTCCTGCTTTGCTCCCGCTGCCCAGTATTGTTTCTGTTACTCTCTCTTCTGGTCCCATATGCATTCTAGGATTGTTTCTCTAGTTTTGTGAGGAATGCTGTTGACATATTGATTGGGATTGCATGACATCTGTGTATCAGTTTTGGAAAAATGGCCATTTTCTGTTTTTGTTCTGGTTATCTAGGGATAGAGGATATCTTTCCATTTACTGATTACTTTCTGAATCTCCTTTTCTAGAGTACTGAACTTTTCATTCCAGTGGTCTTTCACTTCGTTGGATAGGTTAATTCCTAAATATTTAATTTTTCTCAATGTTATTTTGTATTTTCGTATTTTTTAATTGTATTTTTAGTACAGGGACTACAGAGTGTCACTACACAGAATGGACTCATAGTGATTCTCCTGTTTTCAGCATCCCAGATACTAGGATTACAGGTATACACCACCACACCCAGTCTCATTGCAAGCACTCCAGTGGTGGGATCCACACTGCATGCTGAGGATCAAATTCCAGTCCCTGTGTCTGCCTAAGCAGGTGCTTTAATCCACTGAGCTATCAGGTCAGGCCTCTCTATGCTACTTTGGATAGTAATATTTTGCTAATTTTTTCTAAGTGAGTTCATGATTGGTGTAGAAGAATGCTTTTAATTTTTCTGTGTATTCTGTTACACTACTAAGTTTGGTTAGTAATTCTAGAGCTCCTTTGAAGGAAAATTTTGGATCTTCTGTATAGCAGACCAAGTAATTTCAAATAATGGTCATTTAAATTCC
>PVKN010029962.1:0-12864 GCA_004027915.1 Capromys pilorides
TCCCTCCTTTCTTCCTTCTTTCTTCTTTTAGAGCTAGTTTGATTCCCACACCCCTGCAGCGGTGGGTCAGTGGCTGGTGCGTCAGGACTCAGGAGAGCAGATGAGGACCCGAATCCTTTCTGGGTTTGCAGTCACCGCAGCCACCTTCCGCTTAAATGTGAGCACACAGTATGCCTGGCGCGAGTTCTTTCCTGTGTGTGTTTATCCCTTGCTCCTCCCTTCTGCTACCAGAAGAGCTTTGGAAATGAAAGCGCAAACTGGCCGTGGCTATGCCTGCTCGGGGACACTGCACTGGCCAGCTCGACAGCCCAGCCTATGGCACCAGTGCTCTGGGAGGCTGAGGCAGGAGGATCACAGGTCGGAGCCCTGCCTGGGGAACTTAGAGGCTGAGCGGGAGCCGCATTAAATATGAAAACTATGGAAGGGCCAGGATGGTAGCTCACTGTGAAGGCCCTAGGTTCGATCCTTGGTATCGAAAGATGACAATACCATGTCTCAGTGACTTTTTTGTTTAAGGCCAGGTATACTTCTTTACATGGTGTGTAGAGCCTTCATCCTCATGCCTCTGCCCACCCTTCTCCAGCCCCCTGCCAGGTTCCCTTCAGTCCCTGCGTGCCCCACAGTCCTCTCCACACAGCATTGTCCTGGCGTCTCCTCCTGCGCCCTCTCCATGAGCGGCCATTTGACTCATTCTGCACATCTAGCTCAAACTCCTGCTGTTGTGTTCCAGAACTACTGCCTGAGCTGGCCTGTCCTCCACAGATGCAGGCTCCACACTTCTTATGGTCTTTTTTTTTTTTTTCTTCAGGACAGGAATGAAATTCAGAGGTCCTTGCATTTGCCAGGCAAGTGCTTATTCTACTGAGCTATTTCCCCAGCCCCATTCTTATTGTCTTTCATTGCTTATTATTTTGTTTCTGGAGCCGTGCTTGGTGGCTCTGGTATGTAGCCCCAGCACTTGGGAGGCTGAGGCAGGAGGGTCACTGTGAGTTCAAGGCCAGCCTGACATGTATAGGAGATCCCATCTTAAAAAAACCCAAAGGAAAAATTAAATAAGGAATAAAATCTCCTTTTCTGGAAAGAATGAAATTTTACCTTAGGGCCCGCAGGGCACAGCTCTCCAGATGTCGCATACTGAAAATGCTTGGTAATCATTTGCTAAGTGACCCAAAAAATATTATGCAACTGAGGGAAAACCAAGAGTTAGTCTTTGTCCTCAAAGTGTCAAAAGACAAACAGTAGGAGTACACCTGCGTTGCCACATTATGTACTGTGACACCTGCTTCAAACAGAGCTCACTTTTTTCATAAGAAAATTTCATTCACAAAGGAATTATAAATGAGAATATCATCACTCATCTAGAAAAGCCTGGCAGGCTGCTTGGGTTTTGGACTATAAATCTGACCCTGGAAAAAAGGGAGCAGGGAAAGGGAGGAATAGTACTGATGAAGCGAGGGAAGGTGAAGGGGTCAGAAAAGGCAGCAGGAAGATTGCGATGCTCCTCCTGGAGATTCAGTCCGAGGAGTGGGGAGGAAGACATGAGCATCCCAGGGCCGTGCCCGGGGCTGAGGTGTGGACGGTCACTCAGCCGGGAGGTGCTGTGCCTCGCCGTACTGACCACTTTGTCTGGTCATTAAGAAAACAAAATACTGAGTTTTAATGATCACTTGAAGATGAGTGTGGTGCTGCATGCCTGTAATCCCAGCACTCCGGAGGCTGAGGCAGGAGGATCCCCGTGAGTTACCACCGAGTAATCCGCAGCAGAGCAGCCTGGAACCCCTGCCAGGGGTCACTGTCGCCTGTCCCCTCAGAGGCCAGCTGAGCCCCCAGCGGCCTGCCGGGCCTCGCTGTTGCAGCGGCTTCTGCGCTGCACGCAGCCTCCCGAAGGCCTTGGAGGAGCCCCGCGTGTCCCTTGACACCAGCCCGGGCACCCCAGTTGCAGAAAGGGCCTGGTCCCACAGCCGCGCTGCCCTGCACTCGCAGTCCCTCCCATGTCCCCCTCCCTCGGCGGGACCCGTGCCACTCTCTCAGATCTCAGCTCACCCCTCCCTCAAGCCCGGGCTGCCCTTTCTGGTGTCTTTTCCCGCTTTCTGTTCCAGGGTTTCCTTTGTGTTAAGAGGGTTGCGGTGCAATTGGAGCATCTTCATTCGGGCAGTTGGGACAGGGACGCAGCGCTTGCTGTTCCCTTCCTCCCTCCCTCCCTCCCCTCCCCATCCTCCATCTCTGCTCACTTTCACTTTGCTGGAGATCTGTCTCCCGGTTTCCTGTGATCTACCTTTCATTTTTAATTTGCTTAGACTGAGTTTCTCATATAAGAGAAACCGCGTGATGTTGGACCTTCGTTGGCGGATTTATTTGACTCAGCATTATGGTCTTAAGATGCATCCATTTTCCTACAAATGCCTTCAGTTTATCCCTCTTTATGGCACAGTCGTACTTCACGGTGTGTAAATACCACATCTTCTTTATCCTGTGGGTGGACGGGCACTTCCGGATTAGCTCTTGTGAGCTGCTGCGCAACTGCAGAGTTAGCTGCTACCAACGCGGGTGTCTGAGTGACTTTTCTCCTTGTTGAGACAAAATACTCAACACCCAAAGTTAGAAGAGGACAGGTGGACAGGTTTACTCAGGTTACATTTGTAGAGCTCTCAGTCCATAATCAGCTGGCTCCAGGGCCGGGTGGCACATGGCAGAGGCCAGCCGTTCCTGGCAGGGAGGATCAGGAAAACAAGGAGAGAGGCGGGCAGGCCTCTGCAGAACCACGGGGCTGCGCAGAACCCTGCCTCTAATAGCTGGGCGTGGGGGCGCACACCTGTAATCCCAGCCCTTGGGAGGCTGAGGCAGGAGGATTGGTGTGAGTTTGAGCCCAGCCTGGGCTATAAAAGTGAGCTCAAGGCCACCTGAACTGCATAGCGAGACCCTGTCTCAAAAAGACAAAAAAAAAGAAACCTGACTCTAGAGGAGCCAGGATCATAATGCTTGAGCTACTGAGCTCTGGCGTGAAAAGACCTGGAATCCAGGGTTCATTCTGCTGCCTACCAGTGCTGTGTGTGTGCGTGTGTGTGTGTGTGTGTGTGTGTGTGTCTTTCATAAATTATTTTATTTTGAAGAATCAAAACAGAAGCAAAAGCAAATAGAAAAAAGACAAACGATGTAACATACGACAATACATGCGTTACAGATTTCCAGAACGGGAGTGGCTGATTAACAATGGCTGTTACATTATCCACTTCTATTATCAACTCTGTTGCTCAGATTAGCAGATAGAGTAATACAAGATTGGGGAAACAATTAAATATTGGCGCTTGCTTTCAAGAAATTTTAATTTTTTTTCCTTTTTTTTTAAGTTATAATTTAAGGACAGTCTAATAATTGATAAGACGTTAGGATCAGAACATACCCAGAAGACCAAGCTGAGAGGCGTTCAGCGTGGGTGTTGTGTTACACGTTGCCGTCCTCGATGTCGGCGCTCAGGTAGCAGGTGTCAGCACACAGAGTTAGTCAAGATGAAAGTTCTACACATTAGCTGCTCATTTCAGGAAACTGATGGAGATTGTGAGTACAGTCGCCTCCGCTGTCCTTGAGATGGAGCCTCGGTGGCACCCCAAGTGAGCGCCCCCCCAGCCAGCTAGAAGAATCTGCTACGAAAGGAGCAAAGTACCCTGCTTAGGAAAATACTGCAGCACCAAAGTCACCCCCACACGGAGAAATCCTCCATGTCCTATAAAATCTTTCCCCCTCTTTCTTCCTAAGAAAACATTTTTTGGTCAATGTTGTGAGAATATTGTCTTAATACTCACAAGCTAACACACATGGAAATCAGTACCTCCCCCCCAAAGGGTAGCATTTACTATATCTAGCATGATAGATACCACTTAATTCTTCTACAAAGTTTTCTCTGAGTTGCTTAACTGTTTTTTAAACAGTAAAAACACTTCATGAGCCAGCGAAATGGTTTAGCTAGAGCTCCGCTTAGGCAAGCTTAGGCAACCGCAGGGACCATGGTTTGATCCCCGGCACCACATGCTGCAACAGCCCCAGCCCCAGCCCCAGCCCCAGGGCAGGCTGAGCCAGCCATAAAAAGCAAAACAAAACAAAAAGACACAAAAGAAAGACAAAAACGAAAACAATAACAAAAAGCCACGTCATCGCTTGTGAGTTTTGTCTTTACACATCCTAGCAGTAGCATTTATAGCACGTGTATACACCCGTACACGAGTATTTTTGTGAAAGTCAGTTAACGTGAGCCGGCACGGCACTGGCTCTACTTTATTTCCTGTATAAGCTGCATTTGTCCAGCAGCTTCTCATTAGCAGTCTTCCTGGGTGTGGCGACATGGGCCTGTAATTGCAGCACTTGGGAGGCTGAGGCAGGATGTTGGCTATGAGTTTGAGGCCAGGCTGGGCTGCAGAGTGAGATCCTGTCTCATAAAACCAAATCAATCAATCAATCAATCCCAAAGACATTAATGAACAAAATCAAGGTTCTACAATCTTGCATATTATGTTAACAAAATAACTGTGATTAAAAAGCTGACGTAGGCTGGAGGTGGGGTGCACACCCTACCCGTAGCACTTTGGAAGCTGACTCAAGAGGATCAATTCGAGCTCAAGGCCAGCCTGGTCTACAGAGTGAGTTCAAGGCCAGCCTGAACTGCACAGTGAGACCCTGTCTGAAAAAAACAACACAACACAACAAAAATTCAAACCAAACCAGAAAACTGACGTACAAATAAAAGAGGTAACATTTAAGATGTGAGACAGAACAGATCCACACCTCAGCAGAGAGTAAAGCCATGGGCTGGCAAGATAGCTCAGCGGTCTAAAGCACCTGCATAGGCAACCCCAGGGACTGCGGTTCAATCCCTGGTACCACATAAATTGATCAGATGGCTCTCAAGATGTGCAAGGGAAGCCAGCCATGCTCAGCAACAAAAGCTGATAAAAATAGCTCATATGACTTTAAAGTTTAAGAAAAACGTTCTTCCAAATATGGACTGTAAAAGAATTTAAGCAATTTAAGTGAATTCAGCTAATTTTGTAGAAGTACTGTGTACTAACAGATTGCACCGACAAACCTTCTGTTTAGTGAGTTTTAGTGCTTTGCATTTTTTTCTTTGACACAAGGGTTGTGATTTTACTCTGAGCTCAGAATCACCTTTCTCTCTATTTTTCTTTTATCTTGGCCTAGTACAGGAAATTTGAGATGGTGCACCTGGGAAGCAGCATTTGCTAAGTATTAACTAAATTAGTGCACAGAAAGTACACGGCTTCTTACTGTTCATTTGTTTGTTTGAGACAAGGCCTTACTACGTAGTCCGGATCAGTCTTGAACTCACCATGAGCCTTCGGCCTCAGCCTCGGGCCTCAGCCTCCCCCATGCCAGGATCGCAGGCGGATACCACCACACCTGGCAAACTCCTACTCTGACAAGTCATGCATTGAACAACCTACTCTGGGAGATCGGGAAGGTTTCTTCTGAAAACAAGGTCCTGTGGGATTTGAGAAACTGCAGTCAGGAGGCTGAGGCAGGAGAATCACAGCGAGTTTGAGGCCAGGCTACCGAGGCAAGGAGATCAGGCTACCTACCAAGACTGTCTGAAAAACAAAACAAAAGAGCTCCGCTGCACTTAGGCATGACTGCTGCGGTGCCCAATGTGCAGCATGTCCTCGGAGCTAATTTCAGGAGGAAATCACTCTTCTCAACTATAAAACTTAAAGCTATTTATTCTTTATTATCCTAGCTTGATAAAGTCTGAAATCTTCAGCTCATACTTTGCGAGAACAGAACTATCCCTAAATACCCTGGTTTCAGAACATCGTCCCTGCAGTAAGTAGGTCACATCGACTCTGTTTGGGCAACGAGGAGACTGTCCCAAGGTCAGCCTCTGCCAAAGCTGCTGGGGCTGCAGGTGCGTGGAAATCGGCGACACAGAACGCAGCTGCCCTTTTCTTGCAAGTTTGCTGCTGTTCACTGAGGACGATGAAAAGCTTTCTGGGTGAGGACCTGAGCTTCCAAGAAGGTTTCAAGGCCCCCGTTATGCGACTCCCCCGTCCCCCGTGGCTTTGGTCTTCAGTCACCTGCCCCTCAATCAGGGTGGGCTCTGGGCCATCGCCCAGCCGGCTAACCTGGAGGACAGCCTGTCGGTGACGGATGAGCCCCCCTGAGTTGTGCAGCTGATGTCCTGACCGGCGCCGGCTTCTTTGTACACTGCCCTCAGGACAAAGGGCTGGGGGTCAGGGGCGCGGACGCTGACCTCTGTCTACTTGTCCCTCTAACCTCTGACCTGAGGGCATCACTTCTCCCGCGGAGAACAAACGGTGCGGACCCAGCAGCCAGCTGCACCTCACCTTGCGTCTCTGGGGAGTCCGCGAAACGTCCAGGTAACGCCCCCAATAGCAGCCAATGAGGAGCGCGCACGGCACCGGGGCCGGCCCTCATTGGTCCAGGCCGGCACCGCTCCCCGGAGGCGGCTATAAAGTCCACCCGCGGGCGCCGGCGTCTCACCCTAGCCTGGCAAGCGCCCGTGCTGCCCCCTGCAGCGACTCCTGACGGCTCGGGCTCCTCATTAGATCTTCGTCGCTTTTTCCGTTTCTCGTTCTTTTGCAGTTCATCATGCAGAAGAAAGACGCCTCCGCGCCTGGGTTCTTGCCCCGCTTCCAGCATTTCGCCACGCGGGCCATCCACACGGGCCAGGACCCCGACCAGTGGTACTCCCGGGACGTGGTGCCGCCCATCTCCCTGTCCACCACCTTCAAGCAACGGGCGCCCGGCCAGCACTTGGTGAGCCACCCGGGGGCTGGGCGGCGGGAGGCGGCCGGGCGCCCGGCAGCGAGCTGGGGTCCGCCCACCCCGTGCCACCTGGGGAGCCGGTTTACAAAGGGGCGGCTGGTCCAGCTCGCTGCAAAGATTCTCAGCGCGACTCGAGAGGTTTTCGGCAAACTGTCAGTTCCAACGCGAGGGCGAGAACTTTGTATTTGCCTTTAGCAGAGAAAAAAAGAAAGAAAGAAAGAAAGAAAGAAAGAAAGAAAGAAAGAAAGAGAGAAAGAAAGAAAAGAAAAAAAGAAAGAAAGAAAGAGAAAGAAAGACTTAAGAGGTTAGCTTAAAAAGAATGAAGGGTCCAATAACTCACCTAGAATCAAGATAATTCCCCAGCAGCTATATTGGGTTAACCGACAAGTACCTGCTGTGGGAAATATCCATGCCTAAATGTGCATGTAAGATGTCTTTGTATGTAAATTATATGTTTATAAAATGTATTACATGTGATTCATTTAATCCTAACAACACTAGTCTGAACTAAATTTTCATTTTTCAGATGAGACAGCTGAGATTTAGGGATGGCGCGCAGCCAGCCCATCAGTGCAGGCGCTGAGCGACACTGCGGTGTAGTCGATGCCAGCACTCACCACGTAGCATATTGCGTCAGGAAGCAGGGTGGCTTTTCCGGCCTATGGTTGAGGCCTCGAGTCTGCATTCTGGTGCCAGCTCTTTGGAGCTGGCTACCTTGGGAAGTCACCCCTTTAGTCAGACGTTGTCCCTATACAAATGAGGGTGCCAGTGCCCACTTCAGAGGTTCTTGGTATTGGTAAAGCTACGATGTATGTACTAACCACTCAGCGATGCTCTGGCGTTGTACGTTCACACTATTTCCAGTTAATCTTCATAACAGCCAGTGCAGAGGACAGGGCAGGTATTAGGGACTTCTTATAGTCAACTGACCCAGACTCATAAGTGACTTATAAAGTTTATGAGAAAATGCTATTCGTTAATTGCACAACTTTTGTGCTTTTTATGGACAAACCAGATAGGTCTTGGAGTATTTAAAAGTTGCTAAGATTTGGAAGAAGTTGGTTAAATAAACTTTAAAGTCCAGAGCCTTGATTCATCTTTGAAAACCACTTTATGGTGTTAAATGTTTTGTGAGGTGGGCTTCTTGGGCATTTTATAGCTTCTTCCCCATGCCTTTGCTACTGCATTTTGAAATCAAACCGTGTGTACAACGCCTCCTCCAGGCATACGGCTTGTCTTGTGTACAGGTTTACTGAATGTGCAGCTATCCGAGCTTTGGAATTTAGTACAGAAATTAATCATTCTGGTACAATAGCAATAACGCAATATGTTTAGAAAATGAGCAGGGATGGTTAACTCTATCAGCTGCTGTTTCTGGCCTTTAGAAAAATCACTTAAGGGCACTACGGGCAATTTGAAGGGCTGCCTGAGAAGCATCCAATTCTTTATTTCCACTTGAAAAGCCACGGGATAGATGAGGAAGTTTGCTACTGAATCATGCTGTGACCCCAAGGTAGATATCTGTAGTGAGAATTCATGGAAGGGTAGAGTCCCCTCCTGTGGCAGCGGCTATGCAAATCCCAGCGTTTCCTTTCTCTCTGTTGGGCACAGCTGCCAGTGACAGTGAGGAGCTCCTGAGTGGTGACAGTATCTAGGTTCCCCACAAAATGGTTATGCCCGATCAGCTTGTCAGGAGCGAGGACACAGCACCACAAAACTTCTACAATTATTGCTAATAGCGGGAGTGCCTGAGTCAGCAATGTTAGGGTCCTGGGCTTTCATGCTGGTACTCTGGGTCCTATGACATGGGGTGTTCCGTCCTCAAAGCCTGGGAGGATTAAATGACTAGATGAATACGGACATTGTCACACCATATATGTAAAAGGAGTGTAATATACATTTTAAAATACTTTACCAAGAATTACTCTTATTTTTTGATCCGGCTCAAAGAGCCAAGGTAGGAACTTTGAATGCCTGAACTAGTGTCTCCTCGTATGTGCTAGTAGAACTCACATCACTTACTTCTTAGGAAAGGAAGTAGAAAATGGGATTACCTATTCCATTGATGCCTCAGTTAGCTCCCTCTATGCCCCCCCAGCCTGGATTTGCTCCTACTTCTGTCAGGATATAAAAAAATACAAAGTCTATTCCTAAATCATAGCAGGTCCTTACGGCAGGATGGACTCACAGCTGCTGAGATATCTCTGTGAGGACACTGGTAATACATGTGAAGCTCTTAGAATGAACTCTTGTCTTCTTTTTCTTCTTCAGGGATTTGTGTACGGTCGCTCTGGAAACCCCACTCGGAACTGCCTGGAAAAAGTAGTGGCGTCGCTGGATGAGGGCAAGCACAGTAAGTGGCGTGGGTCTTCCCGGCAGGTCCTGATGAAGTGAACAGAGAACGTGCTGGAGGTTCTGAGTCCCGGGGGACGAAAGGTCCACTCACTCACTGCCAGGCTCGGGGGTGCAGACCTGTCCCCCCAGCATTCTGGGCACTGCAGCAGGAGGATCACAAGTTCTAGCCCAGCCCAGGCAACTTAGCAGCTTAGAGAGATTCTGTCTCAAAATATTAAAAGAGACTAGGGAAGGAGCTAGGTACGAAGTCAGGTTAAATCCCCAGTGCCACGGAGGGGAAAAGAAGAGATAAAAGGCTTGGTGGAGGACTCGCCATTCAAAACTAGCGTTTCACTAAGATACTGAACACTGTACCGAAGGTACTTGGGTGCTATGTGCAGACATCAGGTAGAAGCAGCTACGCACCTGGGCAAGATGCAGCACGACCCCAGCACTCCTGCAGACCGCGGTCTGCACACAGAGGCCCCTGTGAGTACAAGCAGACGCCAGTGCGCTTGCGTAGCTCTATTCGGAGAGAATGAACTTTTTGTCCTTCTGGTTCACTCTCCCGATACTATGTTCCTGAGAACAGCAGCACGGACCTTTATAATACACTCATAGATGCTCGGAATTGACTCCCTGAAGCTTTGTTTTCCCATGATGGGAGCAGACTGTTATTAAATTGTCTTGGTATTCTTCATAAAAATGATACTAACTAAGGGCAGACTAATGCATCTGTCATCTTTAAAGTGATCACATACATCTCAGTTCTGACTCTGAGTTTCTTTTAAAAATGTTTTGTTCCAGCCTGGGTGGGGAGGGGCATTCCTTTAATCCCAAAACTGGGAGGCTGAGGCAGCAGCATCCCTGAGCTCCCTGAGTGTTCAAGGCCAGCCTGGACTCTGCCTCCAAAAAAACAAATGAACCATTAATTAATTTAAAATCTTTCTTCTTTAAAATATTTTAACAAAATGTTATATGGATATTACATTCCATACCCATGTAATGAAAAAATTGATCATATCTTTGCCCTATTCCTCAAGTTCAAAATTTGTTTAGTTAAATCTTTTAATTTTTTAATTTATTTTTTGTCTTTTTGACACAGGGTTCACTACATGGTTCAGGCTGGCCTTGAGCTTACTTTGCAGCCCAGGCTGATCTTGAACTTGAAACAGTCCTCTTACTTCAGCCTCCCAAGTGTTGGGATTCCAAGTGTGTCCAGCTATGCTTCACAGTTCATTTTAATATCTTAAAACTGTAATTTAATGGGTGATGAGCTTTTATTTCAAATTTTTCAAAGACTTATTTCTTTGAAGAATTCTATAAGCATGTTATAACCAAGCACAGGGACCAGCTTCTCTTCGAGTCCAGGCCTGGTGGTACATGCCTGTGATCCCAGCACTGGGAAGGCTGAAAACAGGAGGATCACTATGAACCCAAGCTGCATAGTGAGGCCCTATACAAAATATATGAACAACAACAATAAAAAGTTATAACTAAGGTATGGGGCCAGGGAGATAGCTCAGTAGAATAAGCACTTGCCTGGCAAGTGTGAGGTTCTGAGTTCAATCCTGGTACCGCAATAAATAAATAAATAAATAAATAAATAAATAAATAAATAAATAAGGCAGAATGTTTTAAGACAAATTGCCTGTCTACAGTGTGTGTGTGTGTGTATCTTTTAAAGATAACTTATTCTTGCCTGACCTGTGGGGACAGAGGAATGTTAGGTCACATGAGGATGGCCTTTTATCCCCAGCTCTATCTGTTTGATTTACTCTAACTGGCTTTTTATTTCAGGTTTGGCCTTTGCTTCGGGCTTAGCAGCCCTTGTGACAGTTACTCATCTTTTAAAAGAAGGAGACCACGTGATTTGCATGGATGACGTGTACGGAGGTGGGCCACCTGCTCCTGCGCCTTGTGCCAAATACTTTAAGATAATGAAGTGAGATTTAAGCCCTGTTAGCAAGAATGGCAATATTCTTGATTGCTTATTGTCCTTCAAAAGTGTGGCTGGCTCGGTCTTGGCAGCCGAGGAGCATAAACCCTCAGGGTCTGTGCCCCGCTTCTAAGAGATCATTTGAAAACTGGGCATGGCGGTGGATGCCTCCAATCCTGGCACTTGTAAAGCTGAGGCAGGAGGATTGCCATGAGTTTGAGGCCAGCCTGGGCGACGTACTGAGTTCAAGTCCAGCCAGAAAGGGAAGTACAAAGAATTAAGATGGGGTACGGTCATGTGCCAACTCTGTGCTGATTAATCTAATAATCATGTGCTACGGACATATACTAACCAAAGAATTGGATCTAAGCTGCCAGGACAGGATGTCGGATCGATCAACTTTGAGCCGTGTTCTGCTCTAGGGAAGACAGACTCGAGGGGGAGACCGCGTTAGTGTTAAGATCCCTAGCTGCAGGAAGCTGTACTCCTCCTCCCTTGCAATCCCTAGCTTTACTTTTTCCTTCATTTTCTGAGAACCTTTTGAAAATCTGTTGAAAGCTATAGAGAACTCTCCCCAAAATGCTTTTAAGATTGCAACCTATGTTTAGTAGTTTCACTTCACTGGTCTCACAGACTGACCTGCGAAGCCCAGAGTGGATCCAAATTTAAGAACTCCTGTTTCTCAGAGTTAGTACACTGGCTGTGCCTGTGAAGGTGGGAGACTGATTTTTTGTTTTGGTGTGGCTTTTTGAGACAGGGTCTCACTATATAGTTTAGGGCGGCCTTGAGCTCACTACAGAGGCTGGGCTGGCATCTGCAGTGGTCCTCTTGCCTCAGCCTTCTGAGTGTTGGTGTGACAGGTATGAACTACTATACTCACCTGACTGCAAGGCTAATTTTTTTTTTAAGTTTATTTTATTTTCTTAAACCACATTTGTTTGTGTTATGGCCGGCTCAGCCTTTCCTGGGGGCTGGGGGGTGGAGCAGCATGTGGTGCCTGGGATTGAGCTGCGGTCCCTGCAGTGGCCTAAACTTCCCGATGCACGCGCTTTAGACGGCTGAGCCATCTCAACAGCTCTGCAAGGCTGATTGTTGTATTCAAACCAACAGCTCAAAATTTTGTCAAATGCACATAAAAAAATCCAAATGCTTCCCAATTAAAATATGGTTTCTAGAACATTATCTTTTTATCTCTCTTATTGAAACAAAACATTGAATCTCTGAGTTCCGTGAAGGAAAGGATTTGTTCTAGTAATTTCTCTCAGAAACATACGTGTTGTTTTTTGTATTTTCCCTTGGGTCCTTGTATTACTCTGCTGAATTGGAATC
Source organism: Capromys pilorides (assembly GCA_004027915.1). Classification (NCBI taxonomy): domain Eukaryota; kingdom Metazoa; phylum Chordata; class Mammalia; order Rodentia; family Capromyidae; genus Capromys; species Capromys pilorides. Next base: position 12,395 of record PVKN010029962.1, read on the forward strand.
ACAGAGACCGCTGGCCTGTAGATATTTTATGCTGCTTTATGAAACCTTTTGGCAGCTGGGCATGGTGGTGGCTCAAAAGGGAAAACAAAACAAACAAAACAACAAAGCCCCAAACCCTGCATGGTCAACAAAGTCCTGACAGCTGTTGATTTTTGACCATGCTTTGCATGGTCTTCCCAGTTTAGTGTCAGTCTATAAACCATCAAGAGTACCGCTTGGCCATTTATTGACTATCAGTATAAATGACTTTTCCTTCAAATTTGCAAATATAAAAAAAATAAAGTTCAGGGGGCCAGCGAGGTAGCTCAGCAGTCTAAAGCACCTGCTTAGGCAACCACAGGGACTGAAGTTCAATCCCTGGCACCACTTGTTGCATCAGCCCCACTTTAAGGCAGGCTGAGCTGGCCATAACATAAATAAAAATAAAGTTTTGGTTTTTTTTTTGTCTTTTTGAGACAGGGTCTCACTAT